>CM047587.1:1895884-1906779 GCA_026184515.1 Peronosclerospora sorghi | reverse complement strand
CAATCAAACGGTCTAGCCCCTGACCAATATGAGAGAAGACCAAAACCGGTCTAAACTCCAACCATTGTTAAAATGTGCCAATATGTCCACGTGAAAACCCAATATGCTCGTGAAACTCCACAAACGATATCTCCACGCCAAGACCAATCCAGTGAATAGCACGTTCCAAACGTACTTGAGTTGAGGTGTTGAGATCGCCAAATCGTACTCCCGTAGAGGGACTTCCGCTGGGCCAAAGTGCGCGTGCGGCGCGTCCAGACCGGGTATAATGGGAGAGAGGGGATACTTCGACCCTCTGCCCCCAAACACTCCGCGGCGGGCGGAGGCGACTAGTGTACGAAAAGGGAAGAACGGCGACCCCTAGCTGTGGTGTGAACCAAGACCAGAAGATGTTTCAGCCACTTATACGAAATCTAAAAGATTTCCTTACTTAAAGGTATAACCTCTGTCCTAAAAGGTGAAACCACAACTAAAATACTACTACCCTATAGTCCCTAAATGTACCCCCACAGAAATATGTAAAATACCCAAAGTCGGGTGACTCACCAAAACTTGCGTTCTTGACACTTCCTGAGTCTGATAGGCTGAAAAGCCCCCCTTGTTTAAACCAATCCGAAATTAGACCAAATGCCTTGACGAAACTTGACCAGAAGT
The DNA here is from genome assembly GCA_026184515.1 of Peronosclerospora sorghi. Taxonomy (NCBI): domain Eukaryota; phylum Oomycota; class Peronosporomycetes; order Peronosporales; family Peronosporaceae; genus Peronosclerospora; species Peronosclerospora sorghi. The sequence continues at coordinate 1,906,125 of CM047587.1, read as the reverse complement.
GTGCCGAATTTTGGGCACGCTTCTCCACAGCCGCCCCTGAGTCAGACCGTGTCCCACAACGACAACGGTCTGACCTCGTCCATCAAATTCAGTTGAACCTTGGTCATTCAGACTTTTCCGACATGGATCAACCATCTTCTTCATCCGTTCCAGGTATTTGCACTTCTGGACTTGACCTTCTTGTATTTCCTTAACGACCGTTCTTGTAGGCACCTCGCATACTATGTCATCGCATGTCACTTCGCCCGTCCGGTCGGTCCGGTCTGGCAGCCCCCATCGTTCTACTGCACCTCAGACATCGGCAGGTCATCAGACCGGGACCGACGCGCAGTTGCAAGACGCACTTGAAGAGATCGCACGTCTCCAGGAGCAGATTGCTCAACAGGCGACACAACGTAAGCATGAATGTCCGGTCTTCACCTTGGACTTGTTCTAACCTTCTTTTGTCTTCAGCCCGTATACCTCCAGCCCGTATACCTCCTGGAATCAGCAAGGCGATCAATGCCCTGCTTGCCGCCGATCGGCAGTTTCGGGAGAAGCTTGTGCTGGTCCAACAGCAGCAAGCAGAAGACCTGCTTGACCAGATCACCTTGAGCATTCAAAGCGAAGACCTCGAGCGGCGTCTCACTGAGCTCCGAATTTTGATTCAAGACCAGACCGAGGAGGTCCAGTCTTGTGAACGCAAGTCAAACGATTTGACGCAGGCAGCGAACGGTCGTCGGGCGGTATTAAAAGAATGTCATCAGCGCTTGGTTGACCTGTTGCGTCCTCGTCCGCATTCGGTTGCTGCCTCCAGCGTAGACCGGTCTGCGTCGGCCGCCTTGGTGGACCTACACCGGGACCAAGACCAAGGCCGTTCATTGGCCGAAATTCCCCAGCCCAAAATTCTTCAAAAGTCTAAGAAGCGCGCGACCCTTAACTCGAAGGGAAGCGTGCGGTGCCTCGTAAGCGAGCCAAGATACAGGCGCCCCTCGTGGGCCCAAGCTTGGACGAGTATGACGACAGTAACATCTCCAAAAATCAAGCGCCCTCGACCGCCGGTGCTGACCATGGCAAGTATTCAGAGGTCTCGTCCTGGGATGACTCCGGCGAAGACTCCGGTGATTCGGAGTTTGCTGTCCCCATCCCAACCAAGTCGCGAACAAGTCCACATGAAAGTTTTGTTCAAGTTGCATCGACTTCGGAGCAGACCAAGAAGACCGGTCCGCATGGTGGCGTTCCACCACCTCATGAGTCGACAAAGTCAACACCTACGGTCTTGCCTGGGATGTCCAAGCTCCACAAAGATGCGTTGTTGTCCAACGTGGTAATCGACAGTTCTTCCCTTCCTCCACGAACGCGTGAGGATACTTTTCCGTGCTCGCCAGGGCAGATCGGTTGTTTACGCCGGTCCACCCTGACCAAGCAGCTCCTGGCCCGGTCTTTCTCTCGTCCAGACCATTGGCTTTTCCCGCCGGCGAAGAAAGTTCCTGCCGCGTCGGAATGGCGGCCGGACTTGATCACGTCGGCATAGATCTCCTGCTTGTACGCTGACGAGCCGTGGAAGATTTTCGAGCATCCCAAGCTGGGGTTCATCTTCCACTCGACTCCGTGGGCCAATGCTTTCATGAGTCGGGTGAAATATTTTAACAAGACTCACGCTCAAGCCATCTGGGAGGCATCCCACTATCTGGTGCTTCCCCCTGAACGAGTTCGGCAAGACCCTGGCTTGGTGACCATCCAGAACAAGCGCAAGCGGCGTCGGATCAGAGCGGGTGAGGCCTGGCAGTCCCTGTGCCAATATGTTTTGAACGGGATGCTGGCCCGCGAGTACGACGTCGATGTGTTCTTATCTCCAGTTGTACTTCATATGCCGCGTCGTCGCGTCGAGAGGACCCGGCTGCTGGCTGACGGTGGCACATGGTACCCCGGTCTTGGGTGCATTACACCGGTCTTGGACCTCAAGGATTCTTTGGTCCAACTAGACCAACAAGAACCTTGGCGTAACCAGTACCAGGACCAAGTTGAAAAGCATCCGTCGTTGACCGTCGGCCGTCTGTGGGGTGATGGCGAGTGAGGTCGTAAGTAGTCGACCAGATAACACTTAATATATATCATCGTTCTTTTTCACATGTTCGGTCATCAAATCACTTGAGCTAATTCCACCACTTTCTCCAGAGTTGCACTAGACACGTTATCACCAACCGTTCCACTTACATCACGAAAAACAATCCACGTTCGTCACTCCACTATTCCAATTCGTCACATATTCACAATACACAATACACAAGACACAAGACCTTCCACCTCTTCACACCGGTCGGGAAGACCGATTCTACTGCATGTCTTGGTCTTGGTCTTCATGGGTCTGCATCACTGCAAAACGGTTCCGACTGACTCGGTCCCGTTCGAATTCTCGTAGTAGTGCTCCACAGTTCAGGTCGGACTCATCGATCCTAGTTGTTTCATCATGGTCCTTCCATCGGACCAGATATTCTCGGTGGGTCCGGCCGAACCTGGTCTTCTTGACCGATCGGACATCTAAGACCTTTTCCACTTCAAATTCGTCCTTCTCCAGCGGTCGTTCCTAACTGTCCTCCGGCAGTAATGCTTCATCGAGATCAAACCGTTCTGCCTCGTCTACTAGACAGGGCATTTTGGGACGATCAGGAAATTCTCGGACCATTTTTAACTTGGACACATGTACGATCGGGAAGACCTTGTAGTCCGTGTAGGTTGTTACTAGACGGGAAGCGTGTTCACCAATCAGCTCGGCAACACGGAAAGTACCGTACCACATGTGAGCCAGCTTCTTCGCATAGCCCTCCTTCACTCGGTCTAGGTACAACCATACCCTCGCCCCTGGTTCTATACCGTGGGGTTGGACCTGGTCGTTGTTCCTCTGCCCGGTCTTGTGTAGCTTGACGTAAGTTTTCGTTGACAATTTCTCTTGCATGTTGGTAATGTTTCTGGACCTGCATGCGCCAACGTCGGGCATCACGATCGCGGGTCCGAGTGCAGCCAAAAGGTATCGCGGCTTCAAGAGTGGAACGGGGTCCCATCCATACGCAAGATAAAAAGGCGTTTCTCCTCGGACCCGATCGGTCGACGAGTTGAGTGCAAACACCAGTCTTTCTGCGTATTCGTCCCCATCGCGCTGGTCTGGATCGGCAACGTACATCTTGATTGCTCTTGTAATAGTTTGTACCATACGTTCTGCCGATCCATTCGCTTGCGGACGATATGCCATCGTCGCGCTTTGTTTATGGCCCAGCATATTGTTAAACGACCGGAACACCTCGGCCATGAAACCGGGTTCTTGGTCGTGTCTGATGACCTCGCTGGCGCCGAACCTTCGGAACACGCATTCTTCGTAACTTTTGGCGATCTGCTCGGCAGACCGGGACGCACTTGCCTTCGCAATAACTAGACCGGTGAACAGGTCTACCCAGATCAACAACTCAGTATTGCCATATGTCGATTTAGGCAACGACGGTATATGGTCCATCGCTATGACCTGGAAAGGGTAGGTAGCTTCGATATTTCCGGGCGATCGCCCCTTGATTACCGGTCTACCCTTTCCGGTCTCGCAATCCGTACAACAACCCACATATTTCTGTACAATTCGGAAAAGACCTCTCCAGTGAAAGTGGGACCTGATCTTGTGATACGTTCTGCCTATTCCCTGATGTCCCCCTTCTAGACTCACATGGTAGTGATGGAGGACATCCGGCTGCAGCAACTCAGGTATCACCAATTTCGCCAATCGGTCCCGGTCTGCACTGTCTTGGTCGGCATCGCGGCAGTAATATAGTAAAGCATCCTCATCCACTTCGTAACTGTCTGCGATCTTGGCACATTCTTTCGCTTGACCATTCGTCAACTTAGACAATTCACCGCGCAGGTAGGTCTTTAAATTCACAATCCATTCTTCTTCGTCCTGCGCCTTGAGGATCCGTTCTGCCCTTAGTCGTTGCACAACATATTCACTCAACCGTTCCTTTGGGAAAGGTTGGTGGGACTTCCGAGCTTTCGGTCTAGTCGCGACCATCACATGCACCTGGTCCGGAGCGTTCTTGGGTCCGATCACCTCGGGGAGCCTGTTTATATTTATCAAATCATCAAGAACGGCCTCCTCGGTGATCGTAGCCCCGGTCTGGTCTCGCATGGCCTTGGTCGCGAGGTAGTCCGCGCTTCTGTTCCAGTCCCGTTTCACGTGCAACAGCTCGTGGTTGGGATGGTCTTTCAATGCCTTCATTACCCGATCATTTAACGACCTCAGCCGTGGAGCCTTGCAGTCGATCTCTCCGGTGATCTGCCTGATCAATAGGTTGGAGTCACCACATATGATGACTCGCCCCTTCTTTTGCGACTACAGCAGGTCCAGACATAGAAGTAGACCTCGGTACTCCGCTTCGTTAACAGTAATATCCGTCGTGAAATCGGCAGCGGCTGCAACTATAGACCATTGTGGCAATTTCCACAATATGGCACTATAGTCGCCGACCTTCTTCTTCACGCTTGCCGATCCGTCAAAACTTAAGACCAAGAGCTCTTCGTCATGGTAGACGGTCGGTGGCGGTCTCGAAACTGACTGCCGAGGTTGCTCCTCGGGGTAATCGCTATCAATGCCTCGTCCACTTCAGACCGAGGGGTGATACTGGCAGATAATGTGCCCAATATCTCTTCTCCGCCCCCGGTGCACTTAACGACCTCGAGGGTCCACTGCGACAAGACCGCCGACCATCTGCCTAGACGTCCGTCCATCCCATTGGCTGATAATAGCCAGGCCAAAGGAGACCGTCTTGACAGGACCTTTATAGTCGGCCGACCAGCAGGTTGTAACACACATCCAGAATTCGTAGCAACGTCAGAACTTCTTTCTCGACAATTCCATAGTTCACGTCATTTGGTTTTAGCGTCCGGTCATAAACGTGACTGGATGATACACACCATCGTGATCTTGCACTGAAGTGGCCAAGATAGCCCACTTACTGGCATATACAATAATGGTCGGCACTTTTTCGGGAGCTAAATGCTTGAGAATCGGTGCCGTCGCCATCTTAGCCTTCAACATACCAAAAGAAAACTTTGCACGCTTCATATGGTCTTCGGCCTCCACTTGCGGACAAACTGCAGCAAGACCAGAGTCGGCGCCCTCCTGTAAAGTTGCCCGATCTTCTTCGCGCAACATATGATAGTCAACTTCCCGGAGCTCGTACAGCAAGGACGGTATTCTTTCCCGATCGGGTTCACCCTCTGTAAACACATCATAACCTTCGGCAGGGTCCCGATCGGTCTTGATTTTGAACTGTCCGTACAGTGCGTTGTCTATCAGCCTTTGATAGATCTGGGGTGCGTTCTTCATACCGAACGGCATACGGTTCCACTCGAAAAGACCAAACGGTGTCACAAATGCGGAAATCTCACGGGCTCGATCAGTCATCGAGACCACCCAAAATCCACTTGCCATGTCCAGCGAACAATACCACAAGGTCTTGTCCAGGTCTTCCAACAAATCATTAATCAGCGGCATCGGGTACACCATAAGTTTAGTTAACCGATTTACCAGCCGATAGTCGATGCACAACCTAATGTCGACGCCGTTCTTCTTGATAACAATTACGATCGGCGAGGACCATGGAGAGGTCGACGGTCTAATAATCTTGGTAGCCAACAGTCCTTTGATAAGATCAGAAAGCTTTTCCCGGTACTGTGGCGCCACGCGTCGACATCGCTGAGCAATAGGCTTGGCATCTCCAACGTCAATATCGCAAATCGCACCACGGGCTGCAGGTGGTAAGGCATTGCCCCTTCCGATCAGCAGATGTCTTTTCTTCCATATGATATTCTTCAACTGCTCGATCTGGTCTGGACTGTTAAGGTCTTGATAACCCACTTGTAAATCATCCATTGTAACTTCGGGAGAGTCGGCAGACACTTCAGGGAGGACTGCCATTTGGCTTTCCAGCTCCTGAATATACTGTTTCCCGCCTTCATGTATACAGACTTGTTCATCTTCTGGGGCGATATCACCTAGACCATCTGGACCGGCTGAACGCCCCTGGTCTTGATCTACGGGCTGTCCTTCACTGATATCGGTCTGATTAGGAATACCGTCATGGTCCGACCTAGCAACTTCATGTTCCCCTTCTTCCGTTTCTTGCTCCGCTGTCGCCTGGTCTTGTGCTGACACCACGTTGACTAGCCTCGGCTCGTCTACTTGATGGTCCACCGTTCCTGGTGACTGCGGCGCCTTTCTTCGGACCAACATCTTTTTTGGGGTGACATAACTTGGTCTTCCCACTAAAGGTAATGTATCCTCTTCCACCGACCCATCATCGCTGATAAGATCGGTGGTCGATTGGTACGCCAGGTTTTGCCACTTGACATACCGCCTCGACCCAATCGAGACGAACCCCATCTTCCTTGGTACCTTCCCTTCTTCTAACCACATGCCGACAATAGTGTTATTGTCCAGTGTCAGCGGCTTGTCACCGATATTGGTAACACGGACAAAATCACGTCGACCAGCACTCTTTACGAAGGTCGAGACCCACCGATCGCCCCTGGTCAACCACAACTTCCTCGAACGAAAACCTTTCTCAACCGGTGTATCGGCAGGCCGACTAACTGGGATAGTGAGGTCTTGGTCCCACCGGACCAGATCGGTATACGAACCATACAGAGGTCTCCGACCAGCCAACTGGACCTGGAACTCATCCGGGAGCGTAAGCACTCCATGTTACAGGTCTAGGCGAATACCAGCTGGGACATGAAATCCATTCCTAGTAAAGCGTCTTGACCGGCCAACTTGCCAACCCAAGCGCTGAAAAAGTAGACCAGCGAACCCGACAAAGTAATTTTCACACGCGTTCTTCCTTCGGTCATATAAGAGTTTTCGCCGATCCCGACGCATTCTTGTCTCTGGGTATCGTCTATACGATATCCGACCTTACGAGAAAAGGCGGAGTCGATTATCGATACTTCAGATCCAGAGTCGAACAACATCGTCGCCTTCTGGTTATTAATCTTGCCACAGGCTTTCGCCTGCTTGAACCCTTTATCAGGCGCGTGATACTTCCAGTATCCGCGGGATTCTCCAGTCAGCAAGTCCAACTGCATAACCACCTTAGTCCGGGAGTACTCATCGGTCTTCAGACTGTAGACCGGATGGTATCGGTCGACGCAATTTGGAATAGAACGTGTATTGTCGGTCTTATCCTCCTTGCCGACATATGCATAGATGTGAACCGTAGAACGCTCGGCTCGATCCATATTCCAACCTGGCGAGCGTTCTAGTTTAACATCTTTTCTGCGTCCGGCGGCAGCATCCCCTCGTGCTTTTCCGGCACGTACCACTTGCGCATCATGTTAAAAAATTCTTCAATCTTGCAGTGGCCGGCCTTGTGGATCTCTCCACATGACTTGCATACGAAGAGGCAGTGGTCCGTCGGGTGGCCGCGTCTCTCGCACTTCTTGCACACCATCTTCTTCCAGCAGTTTGGACCATCATGTTTGCTCTACCCACAGTGGGAACACTTCTGACGAGGTCGGTCTGGATCGGATTTGCTTCCGTTCCTTCCCTTCCGGTCCACCTGGTCGGACTTCGACTTGGTCTTCGGGGAAGGTCCCGCAACATAGACGTAACGATACTGGTCTTCATCCGATGACTCCTGGCTGGATGGACTTCCACTTTCCCCTTCTGACCCCGTGCTGTCATCAGCTACAATTGCCTTGACCGCTCGGGTCGGTCTGGTCCAAGGTCTCTTGACCGGATCGGTCTGGGTCTTGGAACGATAGCGACCTGGTCCACCAGCGGTCTTCGCTCTCATACTACGCGACTGTTGTAACTTCCGCAGGGTCTGTTCGACTTCGCACGCATCCTTAAGACGCAGTAGAGTAAGCTGGTCCGCCAGTTCTTGATCGTCAAGGGTACTAATATAGTGACCCACATGTTCTAAGGCGGCACCGTTCGGCGGGTTATTCTCTTTGATTGTTATGCCGGCGCGAAGTGCAGCCACTTTCAACCGATGCAAATACTCGATCGGTGTTTCGTCGACCCGCTTCTGCATATGGTGGTACTTACGGGCGCTTGAAAATCCGGAGTTACAATATTGACCTTCAAACTCCGCACATAACAGGTCCCAGTCAGACCGGACTCCCCGACCCAACTGTTGAATCCAGTTCTCAGCCGGTCCTTTTAACAAATCCTGGAAGATTAAATAACGTTCGCTTTTTGGGGTCTGGTCTCGCAGGAACGCAGACTTGACCCGACTGAACCAAGACCGGGCCTGGTCTTCATCAGCATCCTTGACGGTGAAGTCCTTGAGGTCAGTCGTCGCGGCCATACGGATGCGCGGAATCGCAGTAGATCCAAAGTCGTAGGCAGTAGTGGAGGCTAGGTTAGCCTTGCGCACCTTGCCTGCGCCTGTACCATCTGACCCACCATGGTCGTCAAGACCGCCGACCGACTCCATATCACAGTCACTTGTCTTGCTTGGTCTACGCGGTCTTGCCGGTTGCGGCTTGCGCCTTCCCTTGCCGGTTGGTTTATCACTTCTAATAGGCTTATCCATAGATGTTACCGATTCCATATCCACATATTTGCAAACCTTGACACCTTGACAGGTAGACCGGTCTTGGACATGTGGGCGCATAGGTGGTCTAACCCGTTCTTCCATGAAACGTTGCATCATCGTCTCAAACATGGCTTAGACGTTGGCTGGCGTCATGGGCAACGTGTTGATACCCTCCTTTTGCGGAACTGAGGCCTGTGGGGCTTTCAGGAGCCCCGACTGGCAAGCAGCCCCTTGCTGCCGCATGTCCTTTTTTTGTTCAGAACGGGCATGGTCCACCCCCATGGTCATCCGCTCGAGACCGGTCTCCAACTCTGATGAGCTGTTAGAAGCCGGTGGAGACTGGTAGATCGATTCATCATCGGAACCAATGTCAACAAGCTCTGTGGAGGCTTCGGCGACCTTCATTGCCGTGGTGGGAGTTGGGCGGTGAACCGCCCCCACCAGTGGCACCAAACGGTCGTGGAGGTTCGACATCGACGCCTCCAGTCTCCAAGCATCAAATTCAAACAAATTATTGACACCGGCGGGGTTCTGCATTTTAATGCCAACCTCCTCCAACATCGCCACCAAATTCTTGACGAGCAGTAATGGTCGATCACTCTGGATCGGATCGGTAGTGGGACCGAGAAGACGGTCGGGGATATGGAGGTCCAACACCCGAAAGACCTGGTTTTGGCGAACAAATCGCTTCAATTCAAAAACATAATACATCTTGTTCAGGTCTTGTTCGGTGATAGCCTCATCCCCGACCTTCGACTTTTCTTCCAAGTCGTCTTCGTCGGGTGGCATTCCGAGCCCTTTTCTGGGCGCCTTGGGTACCTTGGGGACTTAGGGAGGTAGACCGGATCGTTCCAGTCAGCCTCCAAGTAATTTTCATCTTTTAGTTTTCCATCAATTTTTTCATTCATACACATAGGATCAGGACCAAGGTCCTGATCCTTTCCGGAACTATAGCAAGACCTGCTATAGTCCCGATCGGCTCCGGTGGGAGCCTTTTGGGGAGGAAAAAAACTTATTAATACCGATCTGGTCCTCCGCCAGGCCAGATCGGACATCGCCATCTTTATCAACAACGAGAACGTATGGCGATAGCCTTTCCTTACGTCCTCTCCAGAACGACTCCATATTCAAATCATTCAAATCTTCGAATCCAATTTTTGATGGAATATCAGCACGGTAATATCCACGATCACCAAGTGATCCGGGCACGCGCACCATTGTGGTGGAGTCAAGTTCGAAATCGAAAACATTAGCATCGATAACCTGACTACCACCATCGAGCCCAGCCTTCCAACTTTCGGAGGGTACTCCGCGGACCACCACTCGAGATCTGGTCCGATCGTCCGCTGCAAGCAGACGACCGGTCATCATCAGAACCCACTTGGTCCGATTCACTTAAGACCATCTCACCTTGTGTACCCGATGGAATGGGCTAGTTACACACTCGGTGGATCAGGATCGCAGATCGATCTGATTCGGTCTTGAATATGAGGCGTGCTGGATAGGTGTACCTAGGGCGGAACTCTTCACCCCAGGTACGTACAGACCAGAAACACTTCCGAAAGATAGATTCCAATAGGTCGATCGTCCAAACGATCTAGACCTGACCAATACGAAATAATAGAGGGTAGATCAATCAAACGGTCTAGCCCCTGACCAATATGAGAGAAGACCAAAACC
>CM047587.1:1841794-1869832 GCA_026184515.1 Peronosclerospora sorghi | reverse complement strand
GGGGGGAAGAGTGCAGTGCCTCATAAGCGAGCCAAGACGCAGTCGATTCTTATGGACTCGGACTCGGACACGGACGAAATCTACAGCCCCTCGGAAAGTCGAGCGCCCTCGCACCGTACTGCAATTCGCACCAAGAACACAGGGGTCTCGTCCGAGGAGGACTCCAGCGAAGGGTCTTGCGATTCCGAGTTTATGGTCGCCATCCAGTCCAAGTCACGAACGAATTTACGTGAAAGTTTCATCCAAGTGGCGTCGACATTGGGGTCAGAACAGAAGACCGGTTTGCCAAGTGACGCCACACCAGTATCGACATCAGCGAAGCCGGCGCCTTCGGTTCTCCCCGGGACATCCGAGCTTCACAAGTACGCCTTATTGAAGAACATGGCGGTTGACACCAGCTCCCTTCCGCCGCGGACGTTTGAAGTCACTTGGCCGTGGTCGTAGGGGCAAATAGGCTGTTTACGCCGGTCTACCCTCACCAAGCAGCTTCTTGCCCGGTCTTTATCTCGCCCGGACCCCTGTCTTTTTCCACCGGCCAAGAAAACCCCTGCCGCGTCTGCATGGAGGGCGGACTTGATTACGTCGGCGCAGATCTCCCGCCTATACGGCGATGAACCATGGAAAATTTTCGAACACCCCAAGATAAGACTTGTGTTCCACTTGACTCCATGGATCGGCACGTTGCTAGACCGGGTGAAGAATTTCCACAGGATCCACGGCCAAGAAATTCGGGAAGCGTCCTACTACTTGATGTTTCCCCCGACCGGGTGCGACAAGATCCAGGCCTGGCGACGTTCCAGAGCAAACGCAAGCGACGTCGAATTCGGGCGGGCGAGGCTTGGAAGTCCCTGTGCCAGTACATTTTGGACGGGATGCGAGCTCGCGAGTGTGACGTCAACGTGTTCTTGTACCCGGTGTTCCTCCAAATGCCGAGGCGTCGCGTTGAGAAGACCAGACTGCTGGCCGACGACGGCATATGGTACCCCGGTCTTGATTGCGCTGATCCGGTCGCGGACCTCAAGGATGCTTTGGTCCAGCTTGACCGTATGGACCCCTGGCGTAACCAATTTCAGGATCAAGTGGAAAATCATCCGTAGATGGTCATCGGCCGTCTGTGGGGCGATAGAAAGTGAAGTCGCAGGTAGTCGACCAGATAACTCGCAATACATGTCATCATTTTTTTTCATATGTCCGATCGTCAAATCACTTGAACTAATTTTACCACTCTTTCCATAGTTGCACCGAACACGTTATCGTAAACACTTCCACTACCATCACGAAAAAAAGTCATAACATTCGTCATTCCGCTACTCCAATCCGTCACAGTTCATAACAATTTCACATCAACTCCGGACCTTCCACATCTTCACACCGGTCTAGACCGACCGATGCTACTGCGTGTCTTGGTCTTGGTCTTCATGAGTCTGCATCACTGCGAAGCTATTACGACTGACTCGTTCTCGTTCCAACTCTCGTAGAAGAGCCCCACAATTCAAGTCGAGCTCGTCGACCCAAATGATTCATCATGGTCCTTCCATCGGACCAGGTACTCTCGGTGAGTCCGACCGAACCTGGTCTTCTTGGTCGACCGGACATCTAAGACCTTCTCCACTTTAAACTCGTCTTCCTCTAATGGTCGTTCCCAACTGTCCTCCAGCAGTAACGCTTCATCGAAATCAGATCTTTTTTCTTCGTCTACCAGACAGGGAGTTTTGGGTCGATCACGAAATTCTCGGACCAGCTTCAACATGGACGCATGCACGATCGGGAAGACCTTGTAATCTGTACCAGCTGTTACTAGATGGGCAGCGTGCTCACCAATCAGCTCGGAAACACGGAAAGGGCCGTGCCACATGTGAGCCAGCTTCTTCGCATAGCCCTCTTTCACTCGGTCTAGGTACAACCATACCTCGCCCCTGGTTCTATACCGTGGGGTCGGACCTGGTCATTGGCCCGGTCTGCCCGGTCTTGTGTGGCCTGACGCAGCTTTTCGTTGACGACTTCTTTTGCATGCTGGTAGTGTTTCTGGACCTGCATGCGCCAGCGTCGAGCATCGCGATCGCGGGTCCGGGTGCAACCGATAGGTATCGCAGCTTCCAATGTCGACCGAGGGTCCCATCCATATGTCAGATAAAAAGGCTTTTCTCCTCGGACCCGATCGGTCGACGAGTTGAGTGCAAACACCAGCCTTTCTGCATACTCGTCCCAATCTCGCTGGTCTGGGTCAGCAACGTACATCTTGATCGCTCTCGTTATGGTCTGCACCATGCGTTCCGCCGATCCATTTGCTTGCGGACGATATGCCATCGTCGCACTCTGTTTCTGGCCCAGCATGTTATTGAACGACCGAAACACCTCGGCCATAAAACCGGGTTCCCGATCGTGCATGATGACCTCGCTGGCGCCGAATATTCGGAACACACATTATTCGTAGCTCTGGGCGATTTGCTCCGCAGACCGAGATGCACTTGCCTTCGCAATAACTAGACAGGTGAACATGTCTACCCAGATCAGCAGCTCAGTGTTGCCGCGCGTCGATCTAGGCAGCGACGGTATGTGGTCCATCGCTATGACCTGGAAAGGGTAGGTAGCTTCGATATTTCCGGGCGATCGCCCCTTGATTACCGGTCTACCCTTTCCGGTCTCGCAATCCGTACAACAACCCACATATTTCTGCACACTGCGGAAAAGACCTCTCCAGTGGAAGTGGGACCTGATCTTGTGATAGGTCCTGCCTATACCCTGATGCCCCCCTTCTAGACTCACCTGATAGTGATGAAGGACATCCGGCTGCAGCAACTCGGGGATCACTAATTTTGCCAGTCGGTCCCGGTCTGCACTGTCTTGGTCGGCATCGCGGCAGTAATACAATAATCCATTATCATCCACTTCGTAGCTATCCGCGATCTTGATGCATTCTTTCGCTTGATCGTTCGTCAACTTGGGCAGTTCACCACGCAGGAAGGTCTTCAGGTTCATAAATCCATTCTTCTTCGTCCTGCGCCTTGAGGATCCGTTCCATCCTAACAGTTGCACTGCATATTCGTTCAAACTTTCCTTCGGGAACGGTCGGCGAGACTTCTGAGCTTTCGATCTAGTCGCAACCATCACATGCACCTGGACTGGGGCGTTCTTGGGTCCGATCACCTCTGGGAGCCTGTTTATATTCACCAATTCATCCAGAACGGCCTTCTCAGTGATCGTAGCCCCGGTCTGGTCTTGCATGGCCTTGGTCGCGAGGTAGTCGGCGCTTCTGTTCCAGTCCCGTTTCACGTGCAATAGCGCGTGGTTTGGGTGGTCCTTCAATGCCTTCATTACTCGATCATTTAGCGTCCTTAGTCGTGGAGCCTTGCAGTCGATCTCTCCGGTGATCTGCCTGATCACTAGGTTGGAGTCACCACATATGATGACTCGCCTCTTCTCTTGCGACGACAGCAGGTCCAGACATAGAAGTAGACCTCGGTACTCCGCCTCGTCAACAGTAATATCCGGCGTGAAATCGGCAGTGGCTGCAACTATAGACCATTGTGGCAACTTCCACAATATGGCACTATAGGCGCCGACCTTCTTCTTCACGCTTGCCGATCCGTCAAAACGTAAGACCAAGAGCTCTTCATCATGGTCGACGGTCGGTGGCGGTCTCGAAACTGACTGCCGAGGTTGCTTCCTCGGGGCAATCGCTATCAATGCCTCGTCCACTTCAGACCGAGGGGTGATACTGGCAGCTAATGTGCCCAATATCTCTTCCTCGCTCCCGGTGCACTTAACGACATCGAGGGTCCACTGCGACAAGACCGCCGACCATCTGCCTAGACGTCCGTCCATCCCATTGGCTGATAATAGCCAGGCCAAAGTAGACCGTCTTGACAGGACCTTTATAGGTCGGCCGACCAGCAGGTTGTAACACACATCCAGAATTCGTAGCAACGCCAGAACTTATTTCTCGACAATTCCATAGTTCACTGCATTTGGTTTTAGCGTCCGGCTCGTAAACGTGACTGGATGATACACACCATCGTGGTCTTGCACTAAAGTGGCCGAGATAGCCCACTTACTGGCATATACAATAATGGTCGGCACTTTTTCGGGAGCGAAATGCTTGAGAACCGGTGCCGTCGCCATCTTAACCTTCAACATACCAAAGGCAAACTGTGCACGCTTCATATGATCTTCGGCCTCCACTTGCGGACAAACTGCAGCAAGACCAGAGTCGGCGACCTCCAGTAAAGTTGCCCGATATCCTTCGCACATCATATGATATTCAACTTCCCGGAGCTCGTACAGCACAGCCGCGTAGATAGCAAAGTCTTCAATGAATCGGCTATAATAATTCAATCTTCCCAGGAAGGCCTGCATTGCCTTCAGCGATCTGGGGAACGGGAGGTTACTCAGCGAATCCAGATCCTTGGGATTAGCCTCTAGACCATTGTTCGAGACCATATGGCCTAAATAGGCGACCTTGGACATACCCCAAAAACTTTTCACGCACTGATAGACAGGTTCCAGCGGTCTCATGTCTCCAACAATCGTTCAACCTTCTCGCACAGATCGTTCCATGACGAGGCAGGTATCATAATGTCGTCGATGTACGACTGCCTCCCTAGAACGGACGGTCCTCTTTCCCGATCGGGTTCACCCTCTCTAAACACATCATAATTTTCAACAGGGTCCCGATCGGTCTTGATCTTGAAGTGTCCGTACAATGCGTTGTCTATCAGCCTTTGATAGATCTGGGGCGCATTCTTCAGACCTAACGGCATACGATTCCACTCGAAAAGACCAAACGGCGTCACAAATACGGAAATCTCACGGGCTCGATCAGTCATCGAGACCACCCAAAATCCACTTGCCATATCTTGCGAACAATACCACAAGGTCTTGTCGAGGTCTTCCAACAGATCATTAATCAGCGGCATCGGGTAGACCATGAGTTAAGTCAACCGATTTACCAGCCGATAGTCGATGCACAGTCTAATGTCAACGCCGTTCTTCTTGATAACAATTACGATCGGCGAGGCCCATGGCGAGGTTGACGGTATAATAATCTTGGTGACCAACAGTCCTTTAATGAGATCAGAAAGCTATTCACGGTACTGTGGCGCCACGCGTCGACATCGCTGGGCAATCGGCTTGTCATCTCCAACGTCAATATCGCAAAACGCACCACGGGCTGCAGGTGGTAAGGCATTGCCCTTTCCGATCAGCAGATGTCTTTTCTTCCATATGATTTTCTTCAACTGCTCGATCTGGTCTGGACTGTTAAGGTCTTGATCACCCACTTGTAAATCATCCGTTGTAACTTCGGGCGAGTCGGCAGACACTTCATGGAGGACTGCCATTTGGATTTCCAGCTCCTGAATGTACTGTTCCCCGCCTTCATGTATACAGACTTGTTCATCTTCTGGGGCGATATCACCTAGACCATCTGGACCGGCTGAACGCCACTGGTCTTGATCGACGGGCTGTCCTTCACTGATATCGGTCTGATTAGGAATACCGTAATGGTCCGACCTAGCAATTTCATGTTCCCCTTCTTCCGTTTCTTGCTCCTCTGTCGCCTGGTCTTGTGCTGAAACCACGTTGACTAGCCTCGGCTCGTCTACTTGATGGTCCACCGTTCCTGGTGACTGCGGCGCCTTTCTTCGGACCAACATCTTTTTTGGGGTGACATAACTTGGTCTTTCCACTAAAGGTGAGGTATCCTCTTCCACCGATCCATCATCGCTGATAAGATCGGTGGTCGATTGGTACGCCAGGTTTTGCCACTCGACATACCGCCTCGATCCAATCGAGACGAACCCCATCTTCCTTGGTACCTTCCCTTCTCCTAACCACATACCGACAATAGTGTTATTGTCCAGTGTCAGGGTCTTGTCACCGATATTGGTAACACGGACAAAATCACGTCGGCCCGCACTCTTTACGAAAGTCGGGACCCACCGATCGCCCCTGGTCAACCATAACTTCCTCGAACGAAAACCTTTCTCGACCGGGGTATCGGCAGACCGACCGACTGGGATAGTGAGGTCTTGGTCCCACCGGACCAGATCGGTATACGAACCATACAGAGGTCTTCGACCAGCCAACTGGACTTGGACCTTGTCCGGGAGTGTAAGCACTCCATGTGACAGGTCTAGGCGAATACCGTCTGGGACCATGAAATCCATTCCTAGTAAAGCGTCTTGACCAGCCAACTTGCCAACCCAAGCGCTGAAAAATTAGACCAGCGATCCCGACAAAGTAATTTTCACACGCGTTCTTCCTTCGTTCATATAAGAGTTTTCACCGATCCCGACGCATTCTTGTCTCTGGGTATCGTCTATACGACATCCGACCTTACGAGCAAAGACGGAGTCGATTATCGAGACTTCACCTCCAGAGTCGAACAACATCGTCGCTTTCTGGTTAATCTTGCCACAGGCTTTCGCCTACTTGAACCATTTATCAGGCGCGTGATACTTCCAGTATCCGCGGGATTCTCCAGGCAGAAAGTCCAACTGCATAACCACCTTGGTCCGGGAGTACTCATCGGTCTTCAGACTGTAGACCGGATGGTCTCGGCCGATGCAATTCGTAATAGAACGTGTATTGTCGGTCTTATCCTCCTTGCCGACATATGCATAGATGTGAACCGTAGAACGCTCGGCTCGATCCAGATTCCAACCTGGCGAGCGTTCTAGTTTAACATCTTTTCCGCGTCCGGCGGCAGCATCCCCGCGTGCTTGTCCGGCAAGTACCACTTGCGTATCATGTTAAAAAATCTTCAATCTTGCAGTGGTCGGCCTCGTGGATCTCTCCACATGACTTGCATACGAAAAGGCAGTGGTCAGTCGGGTGGCCGCGTCTCTCGCACTTCTTGCACACCATCTTCTTCCAGCAGTTTGGACCATCATGTTTTCTCGACCCACAGTGGGAGCACTTCTGACGAGGTCGGTACGGATCGGACTTGCTTCCGTTCGTTCCCTTCCGGTCTACCTGGTCGGACTTCGACCTGGTCTTCGGGGCAGGTCCCGCAACATAGACGTAACGATACTGGTCTTCATCCGATGACTCCTGGCTGGATTGACTTCCACTTTCCCCTTCCGATCCCGTGCTGTCTTCGGCTACGATCGCCTTTACCGCTCGGTTCGGTCTGGTCCAGGGTCTCTTGACCGGATCGGTCTGGGTCTGGGTCTTGGATCGGTAGCGACCTGATCCACCAGCACTCTTCGCCCTCATGCTACGCGACTGCTGTAGCGTCCGTAGAGTCTGTTCAACTTCACCCGCGTCCCTAAGACGCAGCAGATTAAGCTGGTCCGCCAGTTCTTGATCGTCCAGGGTACTAATGTAGTGACCCACATGTTCCAGAGCAGCACCGTTCGGCGGGTTATTCTCTTTAATTGTTATTCCGGAACGAAGTGCAGCCACGTTCAACCGATGCAAATACTCGATCGGTGTCTCGTCGCTTCGCTTCTGAATATGGTGATACTTGCGGGCACTCGAAAATCCGGAGTTACAATATTGCCCTTCAAACTCTGCACATAGCTGGTCCCAGTCAGGCCGGACATCCCGACCTAACTGTTGGATCCAGTTGGCAGCCGGTCCTGTCAACAAATACCGGAAGATCAGACACTTTCCACTTTTCGGGGTCTGGTCTCGCAGGAACGCAGACTCGACCCGACCGAACCAAGACCAGGTCTGGTCTTCATCAGCATCCTTGCCAGTGAAGTCCTTGAGGTCAGTCGTCGCGGCCATACGGATGCGCGGAATCGCAGCAGATCCAAAGTCGTAAGCAATAGTGGAGGATACGTTAGCCTTGCGTGGCTTGCCAACGCCCGTACCGTCTGACCCACAGTGGTCGTCAAGACCGCCGACCGACTCCATGTCACAGTCACTTGTCTTGCTTGGTCTACGCGGTCTGGTCGGTTGCGGCTTGCGCTTCCCTTTGCCGCCTTGCTTATCACTTCGAGTGGGCTTGTCCACAGATGTTACCGATTCCATATCCACATCTCGGCAAACATTGGCACTTTGCTGGATAGACCAGTCTTGAGCATGTGGGCGCAGAGGTGGTATAACCCGGTCCTCCATGAAACGCTCCATCATCGTCTCAAACATGGCTTGGACGTTATCTGGAGTCATGGGCAACGTGTTGATACCCTGCTTTTTTGGAACAGAGCCCTGTGGGGGTCGCTGGAGCCCCGACTGGCAGGCAGCTCTTTGCTGCCGCACGTCCTTTTTTTGTTTCGGCTGGGCATGGCCCACCCCCATGATCATCCGCTCGACACCAGACTCCAACTATGATGAGCTGTTCGAGGACGGTAGAGATTGATAAACCGATTCGTCATCAGAACCAATGTCAACAAGCGCTGTGGAGACTTCAGCGACCTTCACTGCTGCGGTGGGAGTTGGGCGGCGAAACGCCCCCACCAGTGGGACCAAATGGTCGTGGAAGGTCGACATCGACGATTTCAGCATCCAAGTCTCAAATTCAAATAGTTTTTGGACATCGGCGGGGTTCTGCATTTTAATGCCAACCTCCGCCAACATCGCCACCAAGTCCTTCACCAACAGTAATGGTCGATCACTCTGGATCGGCTCGGTAGTGGGACCAAGAAGACGGTCGGGGATCTGGAGGTTCAACACCCGAAAGACCACGTCAAAGCAAACGAATCGTTTCAGCTCAAAAATGTAATACATCTTGTTTAGGTCTTCTTCAGTGATGCCTCCATCTCCGACCTGCGACTTTTCTTCGAGTTCGTCTTCGTCGACCGGCATTCCCAACCCTTTCTTGGGAATCTTGGGGACCTTGGGGAGGTTGGTCTGATCGTTCTGATCAGCTTCAAAGTATTTTTCGTCTTCTGATTTTCCATCAACTTTTTTATGCACATACATAGGATCAGGACCAAGGTCCTGATCCTTTCCGGGACTATAGCAGGACTTGCTATAGTCCCGATCGGCTCCAGTGGGAGCCTTTTGGGGAGGAAAAAAACTATTTATCCCGATCTGGTCCTCCACCAGGCCATACCGGACATCTCCATCTTTATCGAGAACGAAGACGTAAGGTGATAGCCTTTCATTACGCCCTCTCCAGAACGATTCCAAATTCAATCTTCAAATTCAATCTTTGATGACACCTCGCGGTGATATCCACGATCACCAAGTGATCCGGGCACGCGCACCATTGTGGTGGAGTCAAGTTCGAAATCGAATACATTTGTATCGACAACCTGACCACCACCATCGTGCCCAGCCTTCCAACTTACGGGGGGGGTACCCCGCGGACCTCCATTCGAAATCTGGTCCGATCGTCCGCTGCTGGCAGACGACCGGTCATCACCCAAAGACACTTGGTCCGATTCACTTGAGACCATCTCACCTTGTGTACCCGATGGAATGGGCTAGTTACACACTCGGTGGATAGGGATCGCAGATCGATTTGATTCTGTCTTGAATATCAGAGGCCGTGCTGGCTAAGTGTACCTAGGGAGGAGCTCTTCACCCCATGTACGTACAGACCAGAAACACTTCCAAAAGATAAATTCCAATAGGTCGATCGTCCAAACGATCTAGACCTGACCAATACGAAATAATAGAGGGTAGACCAATCAACCGGTCTAGCCCCTGACCAATACGAAATAATAGAGGGTAGACCAATCAACCGGTCTAGCCCCTGACCAATATGAGAAAAGACCAAAACCGATCTAAACTCCAGCCAATGTTACAATGAGCCAATATGTCCACGTAAAGACCCAATATGACCGTGAAACTCCACAAACGATATTTCCACGTAAAGACCAATCCAGTGAATAGCACGTTCCAAACGTACTTGAGTCAAAGTGTCGAGATCGCCAAATCGTACTCCCGTCGAGGGACTTCCGGTGGCCAAAGTCCGCGTGCGGCGCGTACAGACCGGGTATAATAGGCAAGAGGGGATAATTCGACCCTCTGCCCCTAAACACTCCGCGGCGGGCGGAGGCGACTAATGTACGTAAAAAGAAGAACGGAGACTCCTTGCTGTGCTATAGACCAAGACCAAAGGACTTATACTTAGAAAAACCGCAACCAAAAGACTTTTATTTGGAAAAACCACAACCAAAAGCCCTCTATCCGGAAAATCCGCAACTAACCAATAATACTACCTCCCTATGGTCCCTAATGTACCCACACAAAATTATGTAAAATACCCAAAGTCAGGTGACTCACCCATGACCAGCGTTCTTGATACTCCTTGAATTTGATAGGCTAAAAATCCCCCTTGTTTGGACCAATCTGAAATTCGACCAACTGCCTTGACCAAAAGTGACCAAATTTGTGGTAAACTTCACAACAATAGTATAGTAACTACCTAATTAATATAATAATATCAAGTATTCAACTAACTGTACTATTAGTTAACCTGCAATATTCGGTATTTATACCGAATCGACTTTTCCTATGTAGATTATAATAACTTATAATCTCTTATCTAAATTTCAGACAACGCGTCTGAAATTAAATAGTGATATTCTAACTTGAATATCAATTATGTAATGGCACCCCATTACATCACCCCCCCCCCACTTAAGGTGGTTGGCCAATAATAATTCTTATCTTGGCCAATCATAGGTGGCACTTGTTGGTCGGAATTTATCATTCACCAACTGATTGACCATCGACTCGATGGTCAAAGCAAACGGCGGCGCTCTAAAGAGCGCTGCTGAAAACATCGAAGGAGCTTCTTCCTCCACCTCAGCACTAGGTGCTGAGGTGTTGAGTGACAACAGTGACGCTGCATTAGCAGCGTTAACTACGCAAAGGTCAGAAGACTTACCGTCTTCGACCACAGATGCTGCTAAGGCGGAATCTGGCAAAAAACAGGGAGATGTTGCTAATGCAACATCTCGCACGATGACAACCCCCGAATGGTGTGTTGCCAGGAAGGGTTCTTCCATGGTCGGAGACAGTTCTGACTCCGAACAAAGTGATTGGGGCACAGCTGTCCCCACTAAAGGAATCTAGCGAGTCGAAACTCGCTAGGTGCTCATCGCCTAACAGCGATGATGACTCTGGTGTCTCTGTCAGCTATGACAGCGACAATGATCACCTCAGGTGGTTGCGGGAACGCAGATCCCCACCTGGACCAAGTACTTCTACACGTCGGGGTGATTTAACCCCGGCGCGTGGTGTTGAAGCAGGCGGTGCTACGCCTGCTAAAAGGGCTCGAACAGAAGCGGCGCCTGCCACTTCTAAAGCGTATCATCGTACGGAACCACATGTTCCGTACAGAGTGGGGTTTTGGACCCCTGGCTGGGCTATTGCCCCCAACAGTGGAGTTCACCGTAAACGGGAGTGCCAGTATGCGTTGTTCGATATCAACGTGCTGGATGACTGCGAAGACATCCAGTCACGTCGATTCGATCGAAGTACAGACGATAGACGTCTGTACGTTATTGACCTCTTTTTCCAGGTTCGATATTATTCGAGCCGGAAAGGGTAAAGGAGTAACAGGGACGATAAAGACGCCCTGACCCAGAGTTGGAATGCTTTTGTTTGACAACTACAACAAAAGCCCAGATGATTACGTGAATAAAGTTCACGTAATGCGCGAGCGCTTTTTAAAGCACTCACGAAATGGCAAAATGGAATACATCCATTTTGCTTGCATCAAAGAAGGGTTAAATTGAGATGTCCCTTCTCACCTCGTTTGCCCGCGGTGTACGCAGGGCGCTCTTAGTCTGTCAGAGGAGGAGTTGCGGGGGTACGGTGGTTTTTCCGTACCCGCCGAAATTCAGGGTTTAGTTGATACCCTGAATGCATCAACACCTACTGTTGATGCTACTTCGCATTATGAGTTTGAGACTTCTTCTCAAACTCAGTCAAAAGGTCTGGGGCGTCGGCCCTCAGAACCTCAATCGGCTCCCAAGAGTCGAACTCTTGGGGATATCCCAGCCAGCGTACCAAGTACTCGGTACGCTGACCCTTCTTCGAAGGCACCGAGCGCTTCGAGATCAAGCGCTCGAGGATATATCGCTTATTCCCCTGGTTATCTATCAGGGGCGGCGGAGGTTGAGAATTCGCTCGCCGTTGTTGTTGTGGAGCATGGTTCTTCGCTCCGCAAGCTCGAGGAGGGTTATTCCTCATTGAGCAGCGATATGTCTCACTCTGTGAAGACATATCGGTCTCTTCACGAAGATGTCCGCGACATCTTCGGGGCGCACACTGACCTTCAGCAGAAGAATGATCTTCTGTACATTGAGCTTTCCCGTTATAAGGGAGAGCTCGATCGGCACAAGGCTGATCTTGAGCAGTCGAAGGAGGAGGTAATGACTCTCCGCTCTGCTCATCAACGGCTGGAAGCCGATTACAAGTCTCTCTTGGGAGAATTGGAGAAGCACGGTATCTTCCGTGGTTCTGCGTCTCGTCGTAAGACGAAGACGAGTGATACGGCTTGAGCCGCCCAACATAGAATGTTGGGTGAAGCCGCATTGCTGTGGGAATGTCTAAGGTATAGGCATTCCCCCGAATCTCTTGGACCTTGAAGGGTCCAATGTACTTAGGAAGCAACTTCCGTGTAGGGAAGTTGCTTATTGCATGTGTAGGCAAATTAGTAGTACTTAGTAATACTAATTCACCTTTAAGAAAGGAGTTTTTGTTCTTCCTTCCTTGTTTAGCTGCATTTTTCTTCTGCTTATCAAAAGCAGAGGCAAGTGCATCCTTTACATAGCGTATTACAGCTTGGCGCTGTAATACGAATTCATATACTGCTTTATCAGCAGTAGGTGCATTGTCCTCGTTGTCTGCAGCCATTGATGCAGACACATATTCATCGTATGCAGCTTCAGTTTCAATTGAAGCTGCTTCCGCTTCTACTGTACTTTCAGTAGAAGGGCCATCGTTTTGTTCACAAGTTGCAGTCGCAACTTGCGCATTGACTCGCTCAAAATTTGAGCGGGTCCCTCCCCCACTTAGATTTGGCGTACCGCCAAGTAAAGCTGGGGTTCGTGGATTCCTGAAGGCATTCACGTAGAACGGTGTATGCTTAGTTGAAGCATGCACTGAATTGTTAATCGCGAATTCAGTGAGTGACAGGTAGTCACTCCACTGTTCAAAGGCATGTGCGTATGATCGCAACATGTCTCCGAGAACGCTGTTAACCCGTTCCGGATGGTCCGCAGTTGACATCTTCAACTGGGTTCCCAACAATGAGAACGTTTCTTGCCAGAAACGTCCTGTAAATCTCGGATCTCTATCCGAGACAATGTCTTCCGGCATTTCGTGCAAACGGAATACCGTATCAACGAATATCCGCGCTGTTTGAGCGGCGGTTACATTCGCTGATACTGCAGTAAGATGTACCATCTTACTGAAACGGTCCACAAAGACCACTATTCCGGTCTTCCGACTATTGTCGGGTGGAAGACCGAATACGAAGTCCATTGAAATGGACTTCCAACACTCTGTCGGAACCGGTAGAGATTGCAGCGGAGCCTGTGCAGACTGCGCAGGCTTAACGCGCTGGCAAATCTCGCAAGCGCGTACGTATGTTCGTACCCACTTGTACTGGTTTCGCCAGTAAAATTCACGTGCGAGAGAAGCGTATGTCTTCTCTCGACCTTGATGCCCCGAAATCGGTGCATCATGATACTCAAACATAATTTGATGTTTGAGATCATCGTCGTTTGGAACGACGATGCGACTTTCATCTTTTTGGTCTGTGCTGTAAAGCAGCAGACCATCGTGCAGTCGATATCGATGCACGCAAGCGCGGAGGAACTCTGGGAGTTCGTCGCGTTTCTCACTTGATTGATTACGTAAGTAATCAATCAACAGACGTGTCTCCTCGTCTGTTTTGTACGTCTCGCGTACTTGTCGTATAATTGACGACGACAAATCAGTGCAACGGATCGCGTTTGCACTGGCCCCTTCGGTTAAGGACAGTTTCGTCTCGTAATCGGGCCTTCGTGATAGCGCATCCGCTATCACGTTCAACTTTCCGGGTTTGTATTCAACCGTAAAACTGTACTCAGCAAAGAATGACAGCCATCGAGCCATTCTTTGAGAAATGTGTGGTGAATTCACGGCCGTGCGTAGCGACGCATGGAGCGACTCCCAGCTCTGCGCTTCAAAGCGCTGAACTTTGGTTTGATCGTTGGGAACCTCTTTCCCAATGTTTTCCACTTGTTATGTGGATATTCGTTCACGAATATCCACTATATCATATGTTGCTACGATAATACAGATCTGTTCGATCAGATCGTCGTGCAAGTTTCTCATAAACTTCTTCCAGCTTAGTGCTGGAAGAGATATCACCTCCGAACCTTCTTTCGGAGGGTGTTCCATCAACAGAGACTGGGTAGCTAATCCGGTCTCCGTTTGCGTCAAGAAGTTGATCGTCTCGACGGAACTGCCCATGCAATCAGACGCACTCGTCTGATTGACTGCTACACGGTGATTACGATTCACCGTGTGCGAATACTCATCATCATGGTAGCTCTAGCACTCGACGTAGATGTTCCCTATGGACATCTACATCGCTTTTATCGTGTTCACCCTTACTATGGATGAACACGTCATCGAAATAACTCGGTGCGAATTCTCGCACCGGGCGTAATAGATGCGTTACCCATCTGTTAAACGTAGCAGGGGCACTTCGAAGCCCCTGCTGCATAACAAGCCACTCCCAAAGCATGCCGCTTGGGGTGCTTACCGCTGTGAGAGGGATATCCTTCTAACGCATTAGGATTTGATAAAATCCATCTCTTAGATCGAGAGCACTAAAAATGGTGCTCCCGCACATGCCATCAATGATGACATCTTTTCGCGGTATCGGCGTCTGCGCCGGTACCGTCACTTCGTTCAGCTTGTTGTAAGCATGAACAATTCTCCACCCACCTGTGGAATTCTTCACACAAAAGGTGGGGGTAGAGTGCGGTGAGATAGACTCCCGCACTTGGCCTGATTTACGACGAGCTTCGAAGAACTCGTCGATCGCTTTTACCTGATCACGCGGCAACGGCCATTGCCGCGTGACACAATACTTCGTGCCTGGCACGAGGTCAATCTCATGACGAGTTCCCTTATCCTTAGGGAGCTCGCTAGGTACTTCTTCGGGGAATACGTCAGCGTATTCCCGAAGTACCTCATAAAATGGGGAGTCTGCTTTAAGCGACTCCCAGATCTGCGCTTCAAAGCGCTAAACTCTCGTTTGATCATTGGGAACCTCTTTCCCAATGTTTTCCACTTGTTATGTGGATATTCGTTCACGAATATCCACTACATCATCTGTTGCAACGATGATACAGATCTGTTCGATCTGACCATCGTGCAGGTTTCTCATAAACTTCTTCCAGCTTAGTGCTGGAAGAGATATCACCTCCGAACCTTCTTATGGAGGATGTTCCATCAACAGAGACTGTGGAGCTAATCCGGTCTCCGTTTGCGTCAAGACGTTGATCGTCTCGACGGAACTGCCCATGCAATCAGACGCACTCGTCTGATTGACTGCTACACGGTGATTACGATTCACCGTGTGCGAATACTCATCATCATGGTGGCCACTGGCTACCATGGAATTTTGGCGATCAGATGTGCTCGTCTGATCGGCCGCCTTTTCTGCGACACGGTGGTCTTTATCACCCGTGCGCATGGGTAACGCAACGTGGTGGGCACTGGCCACCACGGAGTTTTGCTCACGATTGCACTCTATCGTGAGTTCACTCTCATCAACACGGAATTCATTCGTCGTGTTGGAACCTTCGGTCACACAGTGGGTGTTTCCCACTGTGGATACTATTTCATTCTCACGGTGGGTGTTTTCCACCGTGGATATTACTTCATATCACGGTGGTCTTTATCACCCGTGGAATGTTTCTCTCCAACACGCAACGACTCTTCTGTTGCGTGTGGTAGTCCCTCTGGACTCTCACCAGCGGAGGTACCTTCCGCTGATCGTGTCAGAACAGACCTGGTGGCGCCATCGCTATCCACCAGACTGTCTGACGCTGCGGTTGTATCCTCTGATACAGCCGGATTACACACAGGGTGATCAGATCCTTTGCGTCCGCCGCAGTCGATCGATAGGTCAACCCAGTCGATCGAAGGTTTAAACTTGTACATCGATGGGATTCCAAGTATCACATCGAACTTGTCATATAAATCGAGGACGAAGAATTCATCCTCGAATGACAGTTCATTCAACTCGAAGCGTGTTTTAATCACACGCTTTGGAATAGTCACGGTTGCACCTCTTTCTAACCGGACTGACAACATACTTCGTGGTGTCTATACCTCCACGAAGCTCAACAGCGTTAGACTCTGAGTTCTAACGAAATTGTTTGACGCTCCTGTGTCAAACAAAGCTCGCATGAGGACATCGCTCCCGTGCGGCTTAACCTCCAGGGCGATAAGAGGCTTTCCATCACCCTGCACCTGTTGACAGGACATAGTCCCGTCTGGGGCTATTACCCTCACATGCCCTATGACGGCATGTGGGATAACTTTCCCAGTAGGGCGCCCCGCCCCTACTGGCGATTCTCGTTTTTTGCACCAACAGGGTGATGTCCCTGTTGGTGTCGCCGTGCAGCGGACGGTACCGTCCGCTGACTGCGTGGCACCGGACGCGGTGCCATACACTCATGGGCAAAATGCCCCATTTTCGCGCATCTATTGCAGCGAATATTCTTCTTAAATTTCGGTTGCTTCGTGTTCGAAGAAACCGCAACCGATAGGTCCATCGGCTCTGGACCTCCACCGCCCATGCTCTAGCACGGGTGGCTGTTTCTTGAGAAGAAGTGTGAGCTTCGTCTGCCTGACTGCTGATTGTTGACATGCCGTTGCGGCATGCCAAAAGCGAAGGGCTGTTGAGCCCTTCGGCTGTACCCAGCATGCGATGACGCTGATCGCATGCTGAACTCCTCACGGATGCTCATGTCAATGGCATCCCTCAGAGTATTTGGCGGGTGCCGATAGAGACTCTGTTTGACGGGACCATCATTGAGTCCCTTCATGAAGCCAGTGACCTGCATAGCAGGGGGCACCGGCTCATACATAATATTTTGACAGCAAATATTGCGTCTTCGAGCGTAAGCTTGAAGGTCAAGCTTACCTTGCCGGAGTTCCATAAACTCCTGCCGACTACTTAGCTCCATTTCTGGAGCTTCAAAGTTGAGATTTAGCTCAGCTTTAAATTCCTTATAAGTGAGGAACGCAGAGTCATCAGTGGCTCTGCGACTCATCGCCCATGCCCTGGCTCTGCCTCCTAGACATGTTGTGGCAAAGTACGCCTGTTGACGTTCGTCAACAATATTTTGCGCAGAGATGGCATCTTCCACCTCTGCGAACCATCTACGAAGGGGCTCGCCCCCTTCTCCAGGAAAGGGCGGTACTCGCGCTTTTACTACTTCAACCCTATGCGTTGCAGGTGCAGTTGCGGCCCGCGCTGCCTCTGGCGCGGGCCGTTCTGACTTTTCTAGGTGGTTTAGCCTAAAGCGGTTCACCACCTGTACCACTTCCTCTGGAGACTTACTCTTAAGGAAGGTAATGATGTCGGTCCCCATAGACCGAATCATTTCCGCCGTCGCGTCTTTACTACGCGACGTAAAGTGAGGGAAATGTTTATTCACCTCTTCCAGCGTTCTTTCTCGCTCGGCATCCGACATGTCTCGCGACATGATGCCGAGCGGCTCTTAATCTTCGCTCCGCTAATTAACTAGCGGAACGGAACTGTGGTCGTTAAGAAGGACCACAAAGTGCTACCAGGTGTAACAGGACTGATCCTGTTACAGGCTTACACTGTATTTTGCGAGGAAGCGCGCAATACAATTAGGGCAGGATTAGTTGATAACAATCAATCCTATAATTAAAGTAAATATATTAATATTCGCTTATGTTCTAGAACGCAAAATTAAGAGTGTTTATTTAATGGGTGGTTTAGAGGCTAATAGTATAGTAACTAACTAATTAATATAATAATATCAAGTCTTTAACTAACTGTACTATTAGTTAACCTGCAAGATTCGGTATTTATACCGAATCGACTATTCCTTCTTGGATTATAATAACTTATAATCTCTTATTTAAATTTCGGACAACGCGTCTGAAATTAAACTGTGATATTCTAACTTGAATAGCAATTATGTAATGGCACCCCATTACAGTGTGGATAACCTTTCCACTTCACCAGATACTGGGTTTGACCCCGATGATGGCGTCGCGCCATCAACCGCTCCACATGAAAGTTTGGAGTACTCTACGCGTCGAGCATTGGAGGAGGAGGTCGCACATTTGCGACGTGAGACTCGCGCGCGCTGTGATCGACACAGCCTTCGCATCCATGATCTCCACGAGGGGATCTACGATGAGCGGGATGCCACTGATCGCTTCGAGAGGCGGCTTGCCTCTCTCGAGACGACCGTTGCGGAGCTTCGTGGTCGCATTTTAGCCCTTTCGGGCTTCCTTCGCCCTGCGGTGCCTTACGGCTATCCGCCTTTCCACCCTCCTCCAGGAGCCCCCCCCCCCCACCGGGTCCTGGTATGGCTTAAGCATACCGACATAAAAGGTTGGATGCGTACGCATCGCCTTCGGGATGTCTAAGGTGTACGACAAGCCCTTTCGGGCTAACACCTTAAAGGGGCCCACAAACCTGGGGCGTAGTTTAGTGCGCAACACATTTGAAACTGCATGTGTAGGAAGATTTTTAGCGTTTAATAAAACACTTTCTCCTACTCTGTATACCTTTTTGTTACGCCGTCCCTTTCGGTCAGCTTGCTCCTTCTGCTTGTCTTTGCTTTCCGCCATGGCATCGCAGTCGTGTCGAAAGACACTAATGTGCGTCAATAAAAACTTATCGATGTGCTTTCGCACATATATAGGGCTGACATCGGGGAATCCTCCCCCCTCAAGCCCTGGGACACACACACGTGGCGTCAACGGAACCCTCGGATTCACTAATCCGTTCACGTAAAACGGGGTATACCCCGTAGATGCATGAACCGAATTGATTATAGCAAATTCGGCCATAGAAAGCATCTCACTCCAACAATTTGGAGAATCCGGACATAAACTCCGGAGAATGCCCTCTACAACGCGATTAACGCGTTCCGTTTGACCGTCCGTCTGCGGATGATCCGCAGCGGACATGAGGAGCTTAGTGCCTACATCTTACACAACTCCCCCAAAACTGTCCCGTAAAACGGGGATCCCGATCCGACACAACGGAATCGGGTAGACCATGTTGTCGAAATACACGGTCTAGGAACACTTTTGCTGTTCCTTGTCCATCTATGGACTCTGGCACCGCCGCAAGGTGAGCCATCTTGCTCAAACGGTCTACAAAGACCAATATGCCGGTGTTCCCGGCCTTATCCTTCGGAAAACCGAAGATAAAATCCATGCTAATGGATTTCCAACACTCCGTTGGAACCGATAATCTCGCCAAAGGCGCAGCTGAACTTGCAGAGGGTTTAACCCTCTGACACGTCTCACAATTGCGTATATACGCACCGACCCACTTATACATATTGGGCCACCAATACAAAGCGCTTAAAGCGCTGTAGGTCTTATCCCGACCTAAATGACCCCCGGTAGGGGCTTCATGTGCCTCAAAGAGGACTCTATACTTCAGTTCTTCATCATGAGGAACAACCACCCGCGGAGTGTCCTCCGCGCTCGTGCTATAATATAGCAAACCGTCACAGTAACTGTAACGGTGTAACCGAGCTCTAGATCGACTTGACAGGGTTGGCTCAGACGAGCCAAGACCCTTTTCACCCAACGCGCTGATAAGCGCCGTACACTGTGGGTCTTTCTTATACGCTTGTCGTATGAGATCCACCACAGACGTGGTGACGAATGTCGCATGAGCGAGCTCGTAATCGGGACGACGCGACAACGCGTCTGCAAGCACGTTCTGATTTCCAGGTTTATACTAAACCTCAAAGTTGTACTCCGCAAAGAAGGAGAGCCAACGGGCCATCCGTTGCGAGAGATGAGGCGACTTTGTCGCTGTCCGTAAGGACGCGTGGTCAGTATAAACCACGAACGGCTTTGAGCCGAGTAGGTGAACCCTAAATTTGACAAGAGCATACTTCATTGCAAGTAGCTCCTTGTCATGAACGGGATAATTCCGATCCGCAGCTTTAAGCTGCATCGACTCAAACGCAATTACGCGTTCCCTTCCTGCATCGTCTGCTTGTAACAAAGCACATCCGATTGCGAAATCGGAGGCGTCGCAGACGACACTAAATGGTTTCCCAGAGTCTGGGAGAGCAAGACGGGAGCTTTTAACAAGCTCCCCTTAACCGCTTCAAATGCGTTTTGGTGTTCAGTTTCCCAACACCAATCAACATTCTTCTTAAGAAGGTCGGTCCATGGCTTCGCCATTTCAGCGTATTTCTCACTGTACTTGTGGAGATAGTTGGCTAATCCAAGCCACTTCTGTAAATCTCTAAGATTTACAGGCGAAGGCAACTCCACAATGGCTTTCACCTTCGCGGGATCCGCCCGCACTCCATCCTTACCGATGAAGCATCCGAGGAAAGGAATTTCCTCAGCACCAAAGATACACTTGGATGCGTTTGCATAAGAGTTGAGTCACCAAGCGATTGACAGTCGCTGGTGCATTTGAAAGCCCTTGTGGCATAACAAGCCACTCCCACAGCATGCCACTAGGCGTGCTAACCGCTGTCAGCGGAATATCGGACGCTCGCATGAGCACCTGATAATACCCGTCCACCAGATCTAAGGCACTGTACACAGTACATCCCGCCATATTGTTCTGGAGGACATCCTTCCGAGGAATCGGAGTCTGCATGGGTACAGTAGCTGAATTCAGCTTGTTATACGCATGCACAATGCGCCACTTTCCGTTCGGTTTACGAACACAAAAGGTGGGAGATGAGTGGGGAGACTTACTCTCCCGTACCATCCCTGCCTCTTCTTTCCCCTTGAAGAATGCGTCGATGACGTCGCATTGTTCCTTGGGGAGAGGCCACTGCCTAGTGACGCAGTATTTGGTTCCGGGAACCAAATCAATTTCATGTCGGACTCCCCGATCCGGTGGTAACCCCATCGGCGGTTTGTCACTAATGACATCTCCAAATTCCTTTAGTAAGGAATGGTAAGGGTCCTCAGGATCCGCGAGGATCTTGAGGCCGCTTCGGGCATTTAATGCCTGTTTGGTTTTCACCAAAACTGACTCGTCCATCGTGGATGAGGAGTTCAACTCCTCTTCCGGACGCAACACGACGACCTCGTCGATTTCATCTGCTTTCACCTTAGAGGACCGGAAGTCCCTCTCGGCGTTGAACGTCGTCTTGAATGCCTCTTCCAGGGATTCGGGTCGGCATCGGAACAATTCCGAACGTGCTGGCTTCTCTCAGGCCTCCCATGAAGACGGGGATGGACACATCGTCCGAATACGCTTTCGCGTACATCCCTGCCAACAGGGTCTTAAGCTCCTGGATATAAACCTCCAGGTCCTTAGTGCCATGACTGCACCTCAGGAACGCCAGTTGATTCTGGAAAACCAGATCAGGCGTTGCGTACATGTCCATAAGCTTCTGCTTAAGGACCTTCCATGTTGGAAACACGTCCTTGACTGATTCCGAGCATGTAAACGCCCATGTACGGGCTTTGCCCGTAAGATGGGTCGATGCAAGTCCCACTTGCAAGTGATCAGCGGTCATGTTCGCTGTAGCGAAGACCGTTTCGACCTCTCGTAACCAAACATAAAGGTTGTCACCCTTCTCTCCGGTGAACTCCTTTATCTTAAACGATAATGGAGGGCGCGCCCCCGTGGAATGACCTCCACTACAACTCGCCTCATGAGCGATGAGGGCATTTACCCTTTCCTTTAAGGCCTCAAATCCCTGCTCCACTAGGAGCTTCATGCCTTCGTCACCCATTAAGGGTAACATCCTTTTAAAGGCTTCCTGCTGGACAAGGGTCAAACTATCCCAATCGTCCTGATTCATCCTTTGCAGAGGATGCCTTAATCTACCAACACAGGTGTTGGATTGACTACAAGTGCTACCAGATGTAGCCGGTGCGTATACGCACGGTGCCGCTAGCGCACAGAAGAAGACTTTCCTTAAAGCGGCGTTCGCCGCTACTTAGCCGATATGCCCTTATTAAGGGCTTAGTAGGAGAGAGCTCTCCTACTCGGGGCCAAGATTCCCGGGTTAGTTTACTCTAGCCTTTACTAGTGCCTTAACGGCAAGGCTCCCTTTCAAAGGGTGTAGATAAGGGGAGGGCTCCCCTTACGCTACGGCACTCACTACACGCACGACCGGTCGAGGTCGTGAGTTTGTACTTTAGAGTGAAATGTAAACTGAATATATTTAATATGTAATTATTTAAACTAATATAAACTATATGTAATACTAAGTAGAATTTTCCTAATTCGTACCTAGCTAAAATGTAGTGTACACACCTGTGTACTGAAACGTGGATGGCTGACACACCACCCCAAGGGCCCATGCCCTGATTGGTTAAAATAACCAAAGGTTTGAAACCTTTCAACCCGGCCAATACTGACCTCAACCGTGGTGTACTCATGTACAACAACACTCAGTGTTACACGAATGTAACCCCGTTACAGCCCCGATAGACGGATGGACATACTGAACTGCTGATTTGGACGGATCTGTTCACGCGTATGGTGATCGCGAAAGCTAGATCGTCCCGTACAGCGCAGAAAAGCGCCGAAAATTATGAAGAGTGTGTGTTTCGACGATTCGGGGTTAAGCGAAGTGATCCGGCCCGATCGTGAGCCAGGTTTTATGTCGGAAGTATTCCGCGCGTTCAATAAAATCGTGGGACAACGTCAGAGTGCCACTGTGGCATACCGTCCACAGGCGAATGGTAAGGCGGAGAGGACGGTGCAGACGATCACGCGAGCAATCAAGATGTATGTAGCAGATGCCGGCCAGAAAGATTGGAGCTTGTATGCAGAGCGGCTGGTAGTCGCGCTGAACTCAACCCCCGATCGTATTCGTGGTGAAACACCATTTTATTTGGCGTATGGGTGGGACCCACGATCATCGTTGGAATCGACATTGCAACTGGGCGGAATTCGGCGTAAAGACTGGGATGCTCGCCGGTGGAGATATAAGCTGCAAAAGGACTATCGTTACGCCGTTATCAAGTGAGCGCTCGATTGCATCAAGCGGTGGCTGAGCGATCTCAAAAGCACAATGGTCAAGTGACACCACACAAGATCGAAGCTGGATCAAGGGTCTGGTTATACCTTGATCGGGTGAAAGAAGGGTTCGCGAAGAAACTGGCGCACATGTGGCATGGACCCTTCAGAGTCGATGAGGTAATCGGTAATCATGCGGCGAGACTGGTTAGGGCTGGCACCGACTATCGTATGTTCCAAGTAGTGCATCTGTCCAAGTTAAAATTGGTCAAGGAATTTCCATATCTCCCTACTACGTCACTAACAGCTGGGTTAGAGGAGCGTTTCGACTTCGATGAAGCTTTGTTACCTGAGTACAGCTGGGAAAGGACGCTAGATCCAGATGGATTTGAAGTTGATCGTATCACCGATGTCCGATCAGGTCGAAAGAATAGATATGGAAGAACGTTACGCGAATATCAAGTTTACTGGAAAGTTTATGCTGAGCCGTCGTGGGTAGACGAGGCAGACTTAAACTGTGATGCTCTGATCAAGGACTTCGAGAGGAAAAGGAACAACAGACATCGGTTTGACGTGATGCAAGTGGACGAAGAATCCAACTAATGCGTGATCGGCAGACTGGTCATGAATTTACGATCGAAGAATTACCGATTGAAGAAAGATGATTGACGAAACTCACAATCGATGAAGAAGCGATAAATGGCTTGAGGTGATGTGTTTACGATGGATATTGCGAGACATGGTGATGATGTAACGAAGATAAGACGACAGAATACCGGTTTATATCATGCATGGGGAAGTAAAGAACGCACAGTGGAAATGTCATGATCAAGATTGCTTATTGATTAAGGGCGGAACGATCAACTGATTAACTAGACCCAAAGAACTTGCGACGAATCCGAGGGATTTTACGGCCAGGGTGGCTTTCATGGGAGGAACGATATTGAACCCGCCAAGGTTCAAAAGTATCAACCTCCTTCAAAGCGTCCAATAGGGTCCGGGGTGGCGGGTCAGAGAGAAACCCTGGGTACCACGCCCCATCATCGGCCGGGGCATACTTCAAGGGACGGTTGCGAGCACAATGGGTGATCGACGGTTCGAGGAAAATGTCGAGATCACATCTTCCGTCGATCATCCCCCGCAGGACGAAATCTACGACCCACTTCCAGGTCGCTCCGGCACGACTTCTGCGTTGGCGGCGACTGTTGTAGTAATTCCGGAAGAAGTCATCCCTCTTGCGAAGGCCTTTAGCGATAGGGAGATAATGCGTCGACTCCCAGATCGCCAGCGCGTGATGTTCGAGAAACGACCGGCACTTTGTCTCGAGGTCAGCGAACCAGCCGACTGAGCGAAAAGAAAGGGGCGGCAAAATGGTCATGAAAACGCCCCAAGGGCATTGAGAATACAGCAGCTCCACTTCCGGTTGTGCGGTCAAATTACCGGACCATGAATCAGCCGGAGGGGCGTGCACTGCAGCCGGGAACAAACATCCTGCCGGGCGGGTCAAGTAGTCAAAGACCACTTGGTCCTTGACGTTACGCAGATCAAACCCACCAAGCTGATCCGGAGTCCACGGCAGGATGTCGGCGTCACTGGCGTCATCAGATACCGCGATCAATGTCCGGAAATCACCCGTACGCGGAAACAGAGACCCGGCAGTGACTTGATCAGGTAGACCCTCGCTCCCGAACTCGCTAACTGTACGAGTGGAAGGAATAGAAGCGATCGGACCAGGGAATCCGCCTTCATCGTCTTGATCAGGACTTGAGGGATCATCGTCTTCCATCTTCGCCTCAGAAATTGGAGAAAAGAGACGTGGCCGCTTCAACCGAGAGGAGGATCGAGAACGCCGAGTACGCCTTTTAGGCGAAGTGGCGGCGCGGCTGATCGAGCCGTCAGGAGAGGCGGTAAGGCCAGCTGGCGGTGTAACTTGATCAGAACCCACCGAAGGGGTGCGGATAACTGGTGCGATCTGCATCTGCATCCGCAACGACATACCGGCCAACTGAGACTGAAGGTCCGAGTGGAACGAGGGTAACTGTGTGACTTCGCCCTGAACCTCCTGCGCTTGATGGCGCAACGTGTCACGTTCTGCGGAAACTTGATCAAAGCGGTATTGAATGGCGGAATGTTCGTTCTCCAGCTGGGAATATGCGTCGTGCAGATCGTCCAGATCAGTTTGGAGGTCAGACACTCTCTTGACCCGATCAGATAGTTCCTGCGCCTGGGCCATGATGGCAGTATACTTGTCCATCTTCAGGCAATTGGATTTGTTTTTCTTTCGAAGGCGATGATACTGGTGTTTGCGCCTATCAACCTCGGCAGTGAATCTGAGCACCTGTTCGAACAAGCGCTGATTCTCAGAGGCAGCCCGATCGCGTTCTTCTTGTAACTTGGTTAGGCGCTGTTGAAGTTGATCCAACTCCCGTGTCTGATCAGCGATGGTGTCTTCATGCACCGATTGAAGATACCTATCACGGGCATGACGGCCTTCCAGATCCCGAATCTGTGCGCGTTGATCGACCATGAGTTTTTCTTGATCGGCCATAGCGTTTTCAATGGTCTTCAACTTGTTCTGGAGATCATTGACGGTGGTGTCGACAAAATCACGCAATGGCTTGAGCTGTTCGAAGGCGTCCCGCTTGATCGCGACATCTCGCTCCACTACAGCGCGTTTGGCACGAGCGAGCTGCTGCCGAAGCATCGCGACCGTGTCTTCACTCATCGAGAGCGAGTCAGATAACATGGCGATCTGATCATCACGCGCGTGTAGGGCCACTTGCAAACTGTAAGCCCGATTGAAAGCAGCGATCTCCTGATCAGCTGCGGCCTGATCCAGGGCAGGAGTGTCGGTGGTGTTTGCCGGGGTGCCGTCCGTTATCGCTTGCATGATGGAAATGCAGGAATGCCTGATCGAGACAGCTTGATCGCAGATGATACTGTTGGTGAAGGTTGATCGTTGGATCGCGAGGGGCGTACCACTAACGGCAACAACCTGATAGAACGGGACCTGATCGGCGGGAGAAAGGACAGGCAGATTGATGGGTGATTATCACCTGGCCGATGACGTCATGGTGGACAAGCCGACCAACGGTAACATGATCCACGATATCAAACGGCATGATCGACCCTCGCCCCAACCGCTGTACGGATGGGACGAGGATCAGGGGCGGCTGTCGTAAAGCGTGTTATAATTGGGCCCAATAACGGTCCTTATTATAAGGCCTTATTATAGGGCCTGATTATAGGGCCTGATTTAGGGGGGCGATTACGGTCAGAATCGGTACGTAATCGTATAGGATTGTGGGTACCACGGCATATACAGTTGCGTGTACAACCGTGGTGCAAATAGTCAGGACATAGACAGGGCATAGGAAGATGGGAAGATTACATACAGGTACTCCGCGAACATAGACGAGCGGCGACGGACGACGGACAAATCAGGTCGACTGGTCGACGGAGGACGCTGGAACGGGTAGTTCTGATTGGTGGATATTAGGAAATTGGTAGTTCTTAGGATTTAAGCAATAATAAAGTTCTCCTTTTGCGTTCGATCTAGCAGATCGTTTCCAGGACGGCACCTTTGTGCCTCCCTTATAAGTATACACCTCTACGTCCCGGGCGGGAGCACTTTGTGAATTTTTGGCCCACCGGCAGACGTAGAGTGTTGAGAACTCACTCCTCAACTCAGCGGTTCTTCTATAAAGGTTTTTGGTTTTGAGAATGTGATTGAGCAGTGCTCTCACCTCTCCACGTTTGGTTCGCGTTTGGCCCCTAGAGTTCGGCTGCTGTAGCGCCCCACGGGAACTCTAGTTCTATTAAGCGAAATTTACCCCCCCCCTCGTAGGTGTAGGCTAGGAATACATATATTTGGGTATTCCATTAGCTGTTTGAAGACTCAGAGGCTCCGTGATCGTACAGTGAAGACTTCCACTGCCTGATCAAGTACCTCCTTCGCCGATCAACACCTGATCGACACTCTGCAACTCGTGACCCGCGATCAACAACTCGCAGAACGCACCAACTTGTACCTGAGCGACGTTTGGCACCTGATCAAGTCTGAACACCGCTGATAAACTACTTTTGGTTCCTGATCAAGCCTGATCACCGCTGATCAACCTACTTTTGGTGCCTGATCACCGCTGATCAGCTACTTTTGGCGCCTGATCACAGCTGATCAACGACTTTCGGCGCCTGCCCAAGCCTGATCACTGCTGATAAAGCCTGTTCGCACCTGATTTGAGCTCGATTACACCGGATCACGTCTGATCAGCACCTCGATCAACTCATTACAAGTTCCCCAATCTTGCATCAAGGAATTGCCGTGTCTACACCCCCTCCACCTAGAGAGCGAACCACGCCTAAGCCGTCGGGTACACAAGGTGAGCAGAAACACAAGCAGTCAAGGACAACCGGAGGACACCCTTCGTTAGTCGGCAGTCCAGGCGCCGTGGTACCGCCTGATCAAGCGTCAAAAACTTTGATCAGCCGCTCCACCACAGTAGGTAGTGGCCACCATGATGATGAGTATTCGCACACGGTGAATCGTAATCACCGTGTAGCAGTCAATCAGACGAGTGCGTCTGATTGCATGGACAGTTCCGTCGATACGATCAACGTCTTGAAGCAAACGGAGACCGGATTAGCTACCCAGTCTCTGTTGATGGAACACCATCCGAAAGAAGGTTCGGAGGTGATATCTCTTCCAGCACTAAGCTCGAAGAAGTTTATGAGAAACTTGCACGACGATCTGATCGAACAGATCTGTATTATCGTAGCAACATATGATGTAGTGGATATTCGTGAACGAATATCCACATTACAAGTGGAAAACATTGGTAAAAGAGGTTCCCAACGATCAAACCAAAGTTCAGCGCTTTGAAGCGCAGAGCTGGTAGTCGCTCCATGCGTCGCTACGCACGGCCGTGAATTCACCACACATT
>CM047587.1:1820091-1841694 GCA_026184515.1 Peronosclerospora sorghi | reverse complement strand
CGCGACGAACTCCCAGAGTTCCTCCGCGCTTGCGTGCATCGATATCGACTGCACGATGGTCTGCTGCTTTACAGCACAGACCAAAAAGATGAAAGTCGCATCGTCGTTCCAAACGACGATGATCTCAAACATCAAATTATGTTTGAGTATCATGATGCACCGATTTCGGGGCATCAAGGTCGAGAGAAGACATACGCTTCTCTCGCACGTGAATTTTACTGGCGAAACCAGTACAAGTGGGTACGAACATACGTACGCGCTTGCGAGATTTGCCAGCGCGTTAAGCCTGCGCAGTCTGCACAGGCTCCGCTGCAATCTCTACCGGTTCCGACAGAGTGTTGGAAGTCCATTTCAATGGACTTCGTATTCGGTCTTCCACCCGACAATAGTCGGAAGACCGGAATAGTGGTCTTTGTGGACCGTTTCAGTAAGATGGTACATCTTACTGCAGTATCAGCGAATGTAACCGCCGCTCAAACAGCGCGGATATTCGTTGATACGGTATTCCGTTTGCACGGAATGCCGGAAGACATTGTCTCGGATAGAGATCCGAGATTTACAGGACGTTTCTGGCAAGAAACGTTCTCATTGTTGGGAACCCAGTTGAAGATGTCAACTGCGGACCATCCGGAACGGGTTAACAGCGTTCTCGGAGACATGTTGCGATCATACGCACATGCCTTTGAACAGTGGAGTGACTATCTGTCACTCACTGAATTCGCGATTAACAATTCGGTGCATGCTTCAACTAAGCATACACCGTTCTACGTGAATGCCTTAAGGCATCCACGAACCCCAGCTTTACTTGGCGGTACGCCAAATCTAAGTGGGGGAGGGACCCGCTCAAATTTTGAGCGAGTCAATGCGCAAGTTGCGACTGCAACTTGTGAACAAAACGATGGCCCTTCTACTGAAAGTACAGTAGAAGCGGAAGCAGCTTCAAATGAAACTGAAGCTGCATATGATGAATATGTGTCTGCATCAATGGCTGCAGATAATGAGGGCAACGCACCTACAGATGATAAAGCAGTAGATGAATTCGTATTACAGCGCCAACCTGTAATACGCTATATTAAAGATGCACTTGCTTCTGCTTTGGATAAGCAGAAGCAAAATGCAGACAAGCAAGGCAGGAAGAACAAAAAATCCTTTCTGAAAGGGGAATTGGTATTATTAAGTACTACTAATTTGCCTATACATGCAATAAGCAACTTCCCTACACGGAAGTTGCTTCCTAAGTACATTTGACCTTTCAAGGTCCAAGAGATTCGGGGGAATGCCTATACTTTATACATTCCCACAGCAATGCGGCTACACCCAACATTCTATGTTGGGCGGCTCAAACCGTATCATTCGTCTTCGTCTTACGACGAGACACAGAACCATGGAAGATACCGTGCTTCTCCAAGTCTCCCAAGAGAGACTTGTAATCGGCTTCCAGCCGTTGATGAGCAGAGCGGAGAGTCATTACCTCCGCCTTCGACTGCTCAAGATCAGCCTTGTGCCGATCGAGCTCTCCCTTATAACGGGAAAGCTCAATGTACAGAAGATCATTCTTCTGCTGAATGTCAGTGTGCGCCCCGAAGATGTCGCGGACATCTTCGTGAAGAGACCGATATGTCTTCACAGAGTGAGACATATCGCTGCTCAATGAGGAATAACCCTCCTCGAGCTTGCGGAGCGAAGAACCATGCTCCACAACAACAACGGCGAGCGAATTCTCAACCTCCGCCGCCCCTGATAGATAACCAGGGGAATAAGCGATATATCCTCGAGCGCTTGATCTCGAAGCGCTCGGTGCCTTCGAAGAAGGGTCAGCGTACCGAGTACTTGGTACGCTGGCTGGGATATCCCCAAGAGTTCGACTCTTGGGAGCCGATTGAGGTTCTGAGGGCCGACGCCCCAGACCTTTTGACTGAGTTTGAGAAGAAGTCTCAAACTCAAATGCGAAGTAGCATCAACAGTAGGTGTTGATGCATTCAGGGTATCAACTAAACCCTGAATTTCGGCGGGTACGGAAAAACCACCGTACCCCCGCAACTCCTCCTCTGACAGACTAGGAGCGCCCTGCGTACACCGCGGGCAAACGAGGTGAGAAGGGACATCTCACTTTAACCCTTCTTTGATGCAAGCAAAATGGATGTATTCCATTTTGCCATTTCGTGAGTGCTTTAAAAAGCGCTCGCGCATTACGTGAACTTTATTCACGTAATCATCTGGGCTTTTGTTGTAGTTGTCAAACAAAAGCATTCCAACTCTGGGTCAGGGCGTCTTTATCGTCCCTGTTCCTCCTTTACCCTTTCCGGCTCGAATAATATCGAACCTGGAAAAAGATGTCAATAACGTACAGACGTCTATCGTCTGTACTTCGATCGAATAGACGTGACTGGATGTCTTCGCAGTCATCCAGCACGTTGATATCGAACAACGCATACTGGCACTCCCGTTTACGGTGAACTCCACTGTTGGGGGCAATAGCCCAGCCAGGGGTCCAAAACCCCACTCTGTACGGAACATGTGGTTCCGTACGATGATACGCTTTAGAAGTGGCAGGCGCCGCTTCTGTTCGAGCCCTTTTAGCAGGCGTAGCACCGCCTGCTTCAACACCACGCGCCGGGGTTAAATCACCCCGACGTGTAGAAGTACTTGGTCCAGGTGGGGATCTGCGTTCCCGCAACCACCTGAGGTGATCATTGTCGCTGTCATAGCTGACAGAGACACCAGAGTCATCATCGCTGTTAGGCGATGAGCACCTAGCGAGTTTCGACTCGCTAGATTCCTTTAGTGGGGACAGCTGTGCCCCAATCACTTTGTTCGGAGTCAGAACTGTCTCCGACCATGGAAGAACCCTTCCTGGCAACACACCATTCGGGGGTTGTCATCGTGCGAGATGTTGCATTAGCAACATCTCCCTGTTTTTTGCCAGATTCCGCCTTAGCAGCATCTGTGGTCGAAGACGGTAAGTCTTCTGACCTTTGCGTAGTTAACGCTGCTAATGCAGCGTCACTGTTGTCACTCAACACCTCAGCACCTAGTGCTGAGGTGGAGGAAGAAGCTCCTTCGATGTTTTCAGCAGCGCTCTTTAGAGCGCCGCCGTTTGCTTTGACCATCGAGTCGATGGTCAATCAGTTGGTGAATGATAAATTCCGACCAACAAGTGCCACCTATGATTGGCCAAGATAAGAATTATTATTGGCCAACCACCTTAAGTGGGGGGGGGTGATGTAATGGGGTGCCATTACATAATTGATATTCAAGTTAGAATATCACTATTTAATTTCAGACGCGTTGTCTGAAATTTAGATAAGAGATTATAAGTTATTATAATCTACATAGGAAAAGTCGATTCGGTATAAATACCGAATATTGCAGGTTAACTAATAGTACAGTTAGTTGAATACTTGATATTATTATATTAATTAGGTAGTTACTATACTATTGTTGTGAAGTTTACCACAAATTTGGTCACTTTTGGTCAAGGCAGTTGGTCGAATCTCGGATTGGTCCAAACAAGGGGGATTTTTAGCCTATCAAATTCAAGGAGTATCAAGAACGCTGGTCATGGGTGAGTCACCTGACTTTGGGTATTTTACATAATTTTGTGTGGGTACATTAGGGACCATAGGGAGGTAGTATTATTGGTTAGTTGCGGATTTTCCGGATAGAGGGCTTTTGGTTGTGGTTTTTCCAAATAAAAGTCTTTTGGTTGCGGTTTTTCTAAGTATAAGTCCTTTGGTCTTGGTCTATAGCACAGCAAGGAGTCTCCGTTCTTCTTTTTACGTACATTAGTCGCCTCCGCCCGCTGCGGAGTGTTTGGGGGCAGAGGGTTGAATTATCTCCTCTCAACTATTATACCCGGTCTGGACGCGCCTCACGCGCACTTTGGCCACCGGAAGTCCCTCGACGCGAGTACGATTTGGCGATCTCGACACTTAAAGTCAAGTACGTTTGGAACGTGCTATTCACTGGATTGGTCTTTACGTGGAGATATCGTTTGTGGAGTTTCACGGACATATTGGGTTTTCACGTGGACATATTGGCACATTTTAACAATGGTTGGAGTTTAGAACGGTTTTGGTCTTCTCTCATATTGGTCAGGGGCTAGACCGTTTGATTGGTCTACCATCTATTATTTCGTATTGGTCAGGTCTAGATCGTGTGGACGATCGACCTATTGGAATTTATCTTTCGGAAGTGTTTCTGGTCTGTACGTATGGGGTGAAGAGTTCCGCCCTAGGTACACCTATCCAGCACGCCTCATATTCAAGACCGAATCAGA
The DNA here is from genome assembly GCA_026184515.1 of Peronosclerospora sorghi. NCBI lineage: Eukaryota > Oomycota > Peronosporomycetes > Peronosporales > Peronosporaceae > Peronosclerospora > Peronosclerospora sorghi. Next base: position 1,837,415 of record CM047587.1, on the reverse strand, counting down.
TCGATCTGCGATCCTGATCCACCGAGTGTGTAACTAGCCCATTCCATCGGGTACACAAGGTGAGATGGTCTTAAGTGAATCGAACCAAGTGTCTCTGGATGATGACCGGTCGTCTGCTTGCAGCGGACGATCGGACCAGATCTCGAGTGGTGGTCCGCGGAGTACCCCCTCCGAAAGTTGGAAGGCTGGGCGCGATGGTGGTAGTCAGGTTATCGATGCTAATGTTTTCGATTTCGAACTTGACTCCACCACAATGGTGCGCGTGCCCGGATCACTTGGTGATCGTGGATATCACCGTGCTGATATTCCATCAAAAATTGGATTCGAAGATTTGAATGATTTGAATATGGAGTCGTTCTGGAGAGGACGTAAGGAAAGGCTATCGCCTTACGTTCTCGTTGTTGATAAAGATGGCGATGTCCGATCTGGTCTGGCGGAGGACCAGATCGGGATTAATAAGTTTTTTCCTCCCCAAAAGGCTCCCACCGGAGCCGATCGGGACTATAGCAGGTCTTGCTATAGTTCCGGAAAGGATCAGGACTTTGGTCCTGATCCTATGTGTATGAATGAAAAAATTGATGGAAAACTAAAAGATGAAAATTACTTTGAGACTGACTGGAACGATCCGGTCTACCTCCCTAAAGTCCCCAAGGTACCCAAGGTTCACAAAAAAGGGCTGGGAATGCCACCCGACGAAGAAGACTTCGAAGAAAAGTCGAAGGACGGGGATGAGGCTATCACCGCACAAGACCTGGACAAGATGTATTATTTTTTGAATTGAAGCGATTTGTTCGCCAAAACCAGGTCTTTCGGGGGTTGGACCTCCATATTCCCGACCGTCTTCTCGGTCCCACTACCGAGCCGATCCAGAGTGATCGACCATTACTGCTCGTCAAGAATTTGGTGGCGATGTTGGCGGATGTTGGCATTAAAATGCAGAACCCCGCCGGTGTCAATAAATTGTTTGAGTTTGATGCTTGGAGACTGGAGGCGCCGATGTCGGACCTCCCCGACCGTTTGGTGCCACTGGTGGGGGCGGTTCTCCGCCCAACTCCCACCACGGCAATGAAGGTCTCCGAAGCCTCCACAGAGCTTGTTGACATTAGTTCCGATGATAAATCGATCTACCAGTCCCCACCGGCTTCTAACAGCTCATCAGAGCTGGAGACCGGTGTCGAGCGGATGACCATGGGGGTGGGCCATGCCCGTTCTGAACAAAAAAGGGACATGCGGCAGCAAAGGGCTGCTTGCCAGTCGGGGCCCCAGCGAGCCCCACAGGCCGCAGTTCCGCAAAAGGAGGGTACCAACACGTTGCCCATGACGCCATCCAACGTCCAAGCCATGTTTGAGACGATGATGCAACGTTTCATGGAAGAAAGGGTTAGACCACCTATGCGCCTACATGTCCAAGACCGGTCTACCTGTCAAGGTGTCAATGTTTGTAAAGATGTGGATATGGAATCGATAACATCTATGGATAAGCCTATTAGAAGTGATAAACCAACCGGCAAGGGAAGGCGCAAGCCGCAACCGGCAAGACCGCGTAGACCAAGCAAGACAAGTGACTGTGATATGGAGTCGGTCGGCGGTCTTGACGACCATGGTGGGTCAGATGGTACAGGCGCAGGAAAGGTGCGCAAGGCTAACCTAGCCTCCACTACTGCCTACGATTTTGATCTGCTGCGATTCCGCGCATCCGCATGGCCGCGACGACCGACCTCAAGGACTTCACCGGCAAGGATGCTGATGAAGACCAGGCCCGGTCTTGGTTCAGTCGGGTCAAGTCTGCGTTCCTGCGAGACCAGACCCCAAAAGGCGAACGTTATTTAATCTTCCGGGATTTGTTAAAAGGACCGGCTGCGAACTGGATTCAACAGTTAGGTCGGGATGTCCGGTCTGACTGGGACCAGCTATGTGCAGAGTTTGAAGGGCAATATTGTAACTCCGGATTTTCGAGTGCCCGCAAGTATCACCATATGCAGAAGCGGGACGACGAAACACCGATCGAGTATTTGAATCGGTTGAACGTGGCTGCACTTCGCGCCGGCATAACAATCAAAGAGAATAACCCGCCGAACGGTGCCGCCTTAGAACATGTGGGTCACGATATTGTACCCTTGACGATCAAGAACTGGCTGACCAGCTTACTCTACTGCGTCTTAAGGATGCGGGCGAAGTCGAACAGACCCTGCAGACGTTACAACAGTCGCGTAGTATGAGAGCAAAGACCGCTGGTGGATCAGGTCGCTATCGTTCCAAGACCCAGACCTATCCGGTCAAGAGACCTTGGACCAGACCAACCCGAGAGGTCAAGGCAATTGTAGCTGATGACAGCACGGGGTCAGAAGGGGAAAGTGGAAGTCCATCCAGCCAGGAGTCATCGGATGAAGACCAGTATCGTTACGTCTATGTTGCGGGACCTGCCCCGAAGACCAAGTCGAAGTACGACCAGGTGGACCGGAAGGGAAGGAACGGAAGCAAGTCCGATCCAGACCGACCTCGTCAGAAGTGCTCCCACTGTGGGTCGAGCAAACATGACGGTCCAAACTGCTGGAAGAAGATGGTGTGCAAGAAGTGCGAGAGACGCGGCCACCCGACGGACCACTGCCTCTTCGTATGCAAGTCATGTGGAGAGATCCACGAGGCCGTCCACTGCAAGATTGAAGATTTTTTTAACACGATGCACAAGTGGTACGTGCCGTACAAGCACGCGGGGTTGCTGCAGCCGGACGCAGAAAAGATGTTAAACTAGAACGCTCGCCAGGTTGGAATCTGGATCGAGCCGAGCGTTCTACGGTTCACATCTATGCATATGTCGGCAAGGAGGATAAGACCGACAATACACGTTCTATTCCAAATTGCGTCGACCGAGACCATCCGGTCTACAGTCTGAAGACCGATGAGTACTCCCGGACTAAGGTGGTTATGCAGTTGGACTTGCTGCCTGGAGAATCACGCGGATACTGGAAGTATCACGCGCCTGATAAATGGTTCAAGCAGGCGAAAGCCTGTGGCAAGATTAATAACCAGAAGGCGACGATGTTGTTCGACTCTGGGGCTGAAGTATCGATAATCGACTCCGCCTTTGCTCGTAAGGTCGGATGTCGTATAGACGATACCCAGAGACAAGAATGCGTCGGGATCGGTGAAAACTCTTATATGACCGAAGGAAGAACGCGTGTGAAAATTACTTTGTCGGGATAGCTGGTCTACTTTTTCAGCGCTTGGGTTGGCAAGTTGGCTGGTCAAGACGCTTTACTAGGAATGTATTTCATGGTCCCAGATGGTATTCGCAGACCTGTCACATGGAGTGCTTACACTCCCGGACGAGGTCCAGGTCCAGTTGGCTGGTCGAAGACCTCTGTATGGTTCGTATACCGATCTGGTCCGGTCGGACCAAGACCTCACTATCCCAGTTGGTCGGTCTGTCTATACCCCGGAGAGAAAGGTTTTCGTTCGAGGAAGTTATGGTTGACCAGGGGCGATCGGTGGGTCCCGACCTTCGTAAAGAGTGCTGGTCGACGTGATTTTGTCCGTGTTACCAATATCGGTGACAAGCCGCTGACACTGGACAATAACACTATTGTCGGTATGTGGTTAGCAGAAGGGAAGGTACCAAGGAAGATGGATTCGTCTCGATTTTGGATCGAGGCGGTATGTCAAGTGGCAAAACCTGGCGTACCAATCGACCACCGATCTTATCAGCGATGATGGGTCGGTGGAAGAGGATACCTCACCTTTAGTGGAAAGACCAAGTTATGTCACCCCAAAAAAGATGTTGGTCCGAAGAAAGGCGCCGCAGTCACCAGGAACGGTGGACCATCAAGTAGACGAGCCGAGGCTAGTCAACGTGGTTTCAGCACAAGACCAGGCGACAGAGGAGCAAGAAACGGAAGAAGGGGAACATGAAATTGCTAGGTCGGACCATTACGGTATTCCTAATCAGACCGATATCAGTGAAGGACAGCCCGTCGATCAAGACCAGTGGCGTTCAGCCGGTCCAGATGGTCTAGGTGATATCGCCCCAGAAGATGAACAAGTCTGTATACATGAAGGCGGGGAACAGTACATTCAGGAGCTGGAAAGCCAAATGGCAGTCCTCCATGAAGTGTCTGCCGACTCGCCCGAAGTTACAATGGATGATTTACAAGTGGGTGATCAAGACCTTAACAGTCCAGACCAGATCGAGCAGTTGAAGAAAATCATATGGAAGAAAAGACATCTGCTGATCGGAAAGGGAAACGCCTTACCACCTGCAGCCCGTGGTGCGATTTGCGATATTGACGTTGGAGATGCCAAGCCAATTGCCCAGCGATGTCGACGCGTGGCGCCGCAGTACCATGAAAAGCTTTCTGATCTTTTTAAAGAACTGTTGGTCACCAAGATTATAAGACCGTCGACCTCGCCATGGGCCTCGCCGATCGTAATTGTTATCAAGAAGAACGGCGTTGACATTAGACTGTGCATCGACTATCGGCTGGTAAATCGGTTGACTAAACTCATGGTCTACCCGATGCCGCTGATTAATGATCTGTTGGAAGACCTGGACAAGACCTTTTGGTATTGTTCGCTGGACATGGCAAGTGGATTTTGGGATGTCTCGATGACTGATCGAGCCCGTGAGATTTCCGCACTTGTGACACCGTTTGGTCTTTTCGAGTGGAACCGTATGCCGTTCGGTCTGTAGAACGCACCCCAGATCTATCAAAGGTTGATAGACAACGCACTGTACGGACACTTCAAAATCAAGACCGATCGGGACCCTGTTGAAAATTTTGATGTGTTTACAGAGGGTGAACCCGATCGGGAAAGAAGACCGTCCGTTCTAGGGAGGCGGTCGTACATAGACGACATTCTGATACCTGCCTCGTCATGGAACGATCTGTGCGAGAAGGTTGAACGATTGTTGGAGACATGCAACCGCTGGAACCTATCTATCAGTGTCGTGAAAAGTTGTTGGGGTATGTCCAAGGTCGCCTATTTAGGTCATATGGTCTCGAATAATGGTCTAGAGGCTAATCCCAAGGACCTGGATTCGTTAATCAACCTCCCGTTTCCCAAGTTTCTGAAGGCAATGTAGTCCTTCCTAGGAAGTTTAAACTACTACAGACGCTTCATCGAAGATTTTGCTATCTACGCGGCTGTGTTGTATGAGCTCCGGGAAGTGGACTACCGTATGTTGCGCGAAGAAGACCGGGCAACTTTACATGGGAGCGCCGACTCTGGTCTTGCTGCAGATTGTCCGCAAGTGGAGCCCGAAGACCATATGAAGCGTGCAAAGTTTGCTTTTGGTATGGTATGTTGAAGGTTAAGATGGCGACGGCACCGATTGTGAAGCATTTCGATCCCGAAAAGGTCCCGACCATTATTGTATATGCTAGTCAGTGGGCCATTTTGGCCACTCTAGTACAAGATCATGATGGTGTGTACCATCCGGTCACGTTCACGAGCAGAACGCTGAAGTCAAATGAAGTGAACTATGGAATTGTCGAGAAAGAAGTTCTGGCGTTGCTACGAATTCTGGATGTGTGTTACAACCTGCTGGTCGTCCGACCTATAAAGGTCCTGTCAAGGCGGTCTACTTTGGTCTGGCTATTATCAACCAATGGGATGGACGGACGTCTAGGCAAATGGTCGGCGGTTATGTCGCAGTGGACCCTCGAGGTCGTTAAGTGCACCAGGGGCGAGAAAGAGATATTGGGCACACTAGATGCCAGTATCACCCCTCGGTCTGAAGTGGACGAGGCATTGATAGCGATTGCCCCGAGGAAACAACCTCGGCAGTCAGTTTCGAGACCGCCACCGACCGTCGACCATGATGAAGAGCTCTTGGTCTTAAGTTTTGACGGATCAGCAAGCGTGAAGAAGAAGGTCGGCGCCTATAGTGCCATATTGTGGAAGTTGCCACAATGGTCTATAGTTGCAGCCGCTGCCGATTTCACGACGGATATTACTGTTAACGAGGCGGAGTACCGAGGTATACTTCTATGTCTGGACCTGCTGTCGTCGCAAGAGAAGAGGCGAGTCATCATATGTGGTGACTCCAACCTAGTGATCAGGAAGATCACCGGAGAGATCGACTGCAAGGCTCCACGGCTGAGGTCGTTAAATGATCGGGTAATGAAGGCATTGAAAGACCATCCCAACCACGAGCTGCTGCACGTGAAACGGGACTGGAACAGAAGCGCCGACTACCTAGCGACCAAAGCCATGAGAGACCAGACCGGGGCTACGATCACCGAGAAGGCCGTTCTGGATGAATTGATGAATATAAACAGACTTCCCGTACCAGGTGCATGTGATGGTCGCGACTATACCGAAAGCTCGGAAGTCCCGCCAACCGTTCCCAAAGGAACGGTTGAGTGAATCTGTTGTGCAACGACTAATGGCAGAACGGATCCTCAAGGCGCAGGACGAAGAAGAATGGATTGTGAATTTGAAGACCTACCTGCGCGGTGAATTGTCTAAGTTGACGAATTGTCAAGCGAAATAATGTGGTAAGATCGCAGACAGTTACGAAGTGGATGAGGATGGTTTACTATATTACTGCCGCGATGCCGACCAAGACAGTGCAGACTGGGACCGATTGGCGAAATTGGTGATACCTGAGTTGCTGCAGCCGGATGTCCTCCATCACTACCATGTGAGTCTAGAAGGGGGACATCAGGGCATAGGCAGAACGTATCACAAGATCAGGTCCCACTTTCACTGGAGAGGTCTTTTCCGAAGTGTACAGAAATATGTGGGTTGTTGTACGGATTGCGAGACCGGAAAGGGTAGACCGGTAAGCAAGGGGCGATCGCCCGGAAATATCGAAGCTACCTATCCTTTTCAGGTCATAGAGATGGACCATATACCGTCGCTGCCTAAATCGACATATGGCAATACTGAGTTGTTGATCTGGGTAGACCTGTTCACCGGTCTAGTTATTGCGAAGGCAAGTGCGTCCCGGTCTGCCGAGAAGATCGCCATAAGTTACGACGAATGCGTGTTCCGAAGGTTCGGCTCCAGCGAGGTCATCAGACACGACCGAGAACCCGGTTTCATGGCCGAGGTGTTCCGGTCGTTTAACAATATGCTGGGCCAGAAACAGAGCGCGACGATGGCATATCGTCCGCAAGCGAATGGATCGGCGTAACGCATGGTGCAGACCATAACGAGGGCGATCAAGATGTACGTTGCTGACCCAGACCAGCGAGATTGGGACGAGTATGCAGAAAGGCTGGTGTTTGCACTCAACTCGTCGACCGATCGGGTCCGAGGAGAAACGCCTTTTTATCTGGCATATGGATGGGACCCTCGGTCTACTCTTTAAGCAGCGATACATATTGGCTGCACTCGGACCCGCGATCGTGATGCTCTACCTTGGCGCATGCAGGTCCAGAAACATTACCAGCATGCAAGAGAAATTGTCAACGAAAAGTTACGTCAAGATACACAAGACCGGGCAGACCGGAACAACGACCAGGTCCAACCCCACGGTATAGAACCAGGGGCGAGGTATGGTTGTACCTAGACCGAGTGAAGGAAGGCTATGCGAAGAAGCTGGCTCACATGTGGTACGGTCCTTTCCGTGTTGCCGAGCTTATTGGTGAACATGCTGCCCGTATAGTAACAGCCGGCACGGACTACAAGGTCTTCCCGATCGTACATGTGTCCAAGTTAAAACTGGTCCGAGAATTTCCTGATCGTCCCAAAATGCCCTGTCTAGTATACGAGGCAGAACGGTTTGATTTCGATGAAGCATTACTGCCGGAGGACAGTTGGGAACGACCGCTGGAGAAGGACGAATTTGAAGTGGAAAAGGTCTTAGATTTTCAATCGGTCAAGAAGACCATGTTTGGCCGGACCCACCGAGAATATCTGGTCCGATGGAAGGACCATGATGAAACAACTTGTATCGATGAGTCCAACCTGAACTGTGGAGAACTACTACGAGAATTCGAACGGGACAGAGTCATTCGGAACCGTTTCGCAGTGATGCAGACCCATGAAGACCAAGACCAAGACATACAGTAGCATCGGTCTTCCCGACCGACGTGAAGAGGTGGAAGGTCTTGTGTATTGTGTATTGTGTATTGTGTATTGTGAATATGTGACGAATTGGAATAGTGGAGTGACGAACGTGGATTGTTTTTTTTCGCGATGTAAGTGGATCGGTTGGTGATAACGTGTCTAGTGCAACTCTGGAGAAAGTGGTGGAATTAGCTCAAGTGATTTGATGACCGAACATGTGAAAAAGAACGATGATATATATTAAGTGTTATCTGGTCGAGTACTTACGACATCACTCGCCATCACCCCACAGACGGCCGACGGTCAACGATGGATGCTTTTCAACTTGGTTCTGGTACTGGTTACGCCAAGGTTCTAGTTGGTATAGTTGGACCAAAGCATTCTTAAGGTCCAAGACCTGTGTAGTGCACCCAAGACCGGGGTACCATGTGTTACCGTCAGCCAGCAGCCGGGTCCTCTCGACGCGACGCCGCGGCATATGAAGTACAACTGGATATAAGAACACATCGACGTCGCACTCGTGGGCCAGCATCCCGTCCAAAACATATTGGCACAGGGACTGCCAGGCCTCACCCGCTCTGATCCGACGCCGCTTGCGCTTGTTCTGGATGGTCGCCAAGCCAGGGTCTTGCCGAACTCGTTCCGGGGGAAGCACCATATAGTGGGATGCTTCCCAGATGGCTTGAGCATGAGTCTTGTTAAAATATTTCACCCGACTCATGAAAGCATTGGCCCACGGAGTCGAGTGGAAGATGAACCCCAGCTTGGGATGCTCGAAAATCTTCCACGGCTCGTCAGCGTACAAGCAGGAGATCTGCGCCGACGTGATCAAGTCCGGCCGCCATTCCGACGCGTCAGGAACTTTCTTCGCCGTCGGGAAAAGCCAATTGTCTGGAAGGGAGAAAGACCGGGCCAGGAGCCGCTTGATCAGGGTGGACCGGCGTAAACAACCGATTTGCCCTGGCGACCACGGCAAAGTATCCTCACGCGTTCGTGGAGGAAGGGTAGAACTGTCGATTGCCACGTTGGCCAACAAAGCATCTTTGTTGAGCTTGGACGTCCCAGGCGAGACCGTAGGTGTTGACTTTGTCGACGAATGAGGTGGTGGAACGCCACCATGCGGGCCGGTCTTCTTGTTCTGCTCCGAAGTCGATGCAACTTGAACAAAACTTTCATGTGGAATTGTTCGCGACTTGGTTGGGATGGGGACAGCAAACTCCGAATCAGCGGAGTCTTCGCCGTAGTCATCCCAGGACGAGACCTCTGAATACTTGGCACGGTCAGCACCGGCGGTCTAGGGCGCTTGATTTTTGGATATGTTACTGTCGTCATCCTCGTCCAAGCTTGGGCCCACGAGAAGCGCATGCGTCTTGGCTCGCTTATGGGGCACCGCACGCTTCCCACCTAGTTCGGGGTCGCACGCTATGCCCCGCGCCCTCGAGCTACCCGGCGCGTCCGCGCGCTTCTTTGATTTGTGTGCAATTTCGGGCTGGAGAATTTCGGCCAATGAACGGCCTTGGTCTTGGTCCCGGTGTAGGTTCACCAAGGCGGCCGACGCAGACCGGTCTAAGCTGGAGGCAGCAACCGGATGCCTACGAGGACGCAACAGGTCAACCAAGCGCTGATGACATTCTTTTAATACCGCCTGACGACCGTTCGCTGCCTGCGTCCAATCGTTCGACTCGCGTTCACAAGAACGGACCTCCTCGGTCTGGTCTTGAATCAAAATTCGGAGCTCAGTGAGACGCCTCTCGAGGTCGTCGCTTTGAATGCTCAACGTGTTCTGGTCAATCAGGTCTTCTGCTTGCTGCTGTTGGACCAGCACAAGCTGCTCCCAAATATGAAGCTGATGAGCCTCCAAGCGGGTCAACCTATTGCGCGCGTTTATTATGCCGGTCAAAATCTGACGCAGCTGGAGGTCATGCGTGTTCGACTGCCGATCGGCGGCAAGCAGTGCATTGATCGCCTTGCTGATTCCAGGAGGTATACGGGCTGGAGGTATACGGGCTGAAGACAAACGAAGGTTAGAACAGGTCCAAGGTGAAGACCGGACATGCATGCTTACGTTGTGTCGCCTGTTGAGCAATCTGCTCCTAGAGACGTGCGATCTCTTCAAGTGTGTCTTGCAACTGCGCGTCGGTCCCGGTCTGATGCCCTGCCGATGTCTGAGGTGCAGTAGAACGATGGGGGCTGCCAGACCGGACCGACCGGACGGGCGAAGTGACATGCGATGACGTGGTATGCGAGGTGCCTACAAGAACGGTCGTTAAGGAAATACAAGAAGGTCAAGTCCAGCAGTACAAGTACCTGGAACGGATGAAGAAGATGGTTGCTCCATTTCGGAAAAGTCTGAATGACCAAGGTTCAACTGAATTTGATGGACGAGGTCAGACCGTTGTCGTTGTGCAACACGGTCTGACTCAGGGGCGGCTGTGGAGAAGCGTGCCCAAAATTTGGCACACTTCTGGTCAAGTTTCGTCAAGGCATTTGGTCTAATTTCGGATTGGTTTAAACAAGGGGGGCTTTTCAGCCTATCAGACTCAAGAAGTGTCAAGAACGCAAGTTTTGGTGAGTCACCCGACTTTGGGTATTTTACATATTTTTGTGGGGGTACATTTAGGGACTATAGGGTAGTAGTATTTTAGTTGTGGTTTTTCCAAGAAAGAGGCTTTTGGTTGTGGTTTTACCTTTTAGAACAGAGGTTATACCTTTAAGTAAGGAAATCTTTTAGCTTTCGGATAAGTGACTGAAACCTCTTCTGGTCTTGGTTCACACCACAGCTAGGGGTCGCCGTTCTTCCCTTTTCGTACACTAGTCGCCTCCGCCCGCCGCGGAGTGTTTGGGGGCATAGTGTCGAATTATCCCCTCTCGCCCATTATACCCGGTCTGGACGCGCCGCACGAGCACTTTGGCCCACCGGAAGTCCCTCGACGGGAGTACGATTTGGCGATCTCAACACCTCAACTCAAGTACGTTTGGAACGTGCTATTCACTGGATTGGTCTTGGCGTGGAGATATCGTTTGTGGAGTTTCACGAGCATATTGGGTCTTTACGCGGACATATTTACTTGTTTTAATATTGGTTGGAAACTAGACCGGTTTTGGTCTTATTTCGTATTGGTCAGGGGCTAGACCGGAACGGTCGGTCTACCCTCTATTATTTCGTATTGGTCAGGTCTTGATCGTTTGGACGATCGACCTATTGGAAGTTATCGCTTGGAAGTTTTTTTGGTCTGTTTGTGTCTGGGGTGAAGAGTTCCGCCCCAGAGATACCTACCCAGATCGGTTTTCTATATTCAAGACCGCTTCGATCCAATCTGCGATCCCGATCCACCGAGGGTGTAACTATCCCATTCCATCGGGTACACAAGGTGAGATGGACACTAAACAATCGGAGCAAGTGGGTTCTGATGACGACCGGTCGTCTGCTTGCAGCGGACGATCGGACCATATCTCGAGTGGTAGTCCGCGGAGTACCCCCTCCGAAAGTTGGAAGGCTGGGCGCGATGGTGGTAGTCAGGTTATCGATGCTAATGTTTTCGATTTCGAACTTGACTCCACCACACGTCCGCGGCGGAAGGGAGCTGGTGTCAACCGCCATGTTCTTTAATAAGGCGTACTTATGAAGCCCAGATGTCCCGGGGAGAACAGAAGGCGCCGGCGTCACGGATGTTGATACTGGTGCAGCGTCGCTTGGCAGACCGGACTTATGCTCTGACCCCACTGTCGACGCCACTTGGACGAAACTGTCACGCAAATTCGTTTGCGATTTGGACTGGATTGGGATCATGAACTCGGAATCGCCGGACCCTTCGATGGAGTCCTCCTCAGACGAGACCCCTGTGTGCTGGATGCGACTTGCAGTACGGCGCGAGGGCTCGAGGGCGCTCGACTTTCCGAGGGGGTTGAAGATGTCGTCCATGTCCGAGTCCGAGTCCATGAGAAGTGTCTGCGTCTTGGCTCTCTTATGGGACACTGCACGCTTCCCCCCGATTCCGGGTCCGCGCGAAGTGCCCCGCGCCCTCGAGCTACTCGGCGCGTCCGCGCGCTTCTTTGATTGTAATGTAATTTCGGGATGGTGAATATCAGCCAATGAGCGACGTCGGTCTTGGTCCTGCTTCAACCGGTCTTGGTCCTGTTTCAAGCGGTCTTGGTCTTGCCCCGAGGCGACTAAGGTTGCCGATGCGGACCAATCTGCGCTGGAGGAAGCAGTCGAACACGGAGGTAGCAAGTTTATCAAGCGCTGGCGGCACTGGTCTAGTGCCACCCGACGACAACCCGACTCTTGCGTCCAAGCGTCGGACCTGTCTTGACAGGACCGGACCTTCCCGGTCTGGTATTGAATCGCAATTTGCAACTCGGCAATGCGTCGCGCGAGGTCGTCACCCTGCATGCGCAGTGATGTCGCATCAAGCTGTCCGTCCAGCTGCTGCTGTCGAACAAGTGCAAGTTGATCCCAGAGATGGGACTGATGAGCCTCCAGACGAGACAGCTCATGGCGCGCGCTTATCAACTCCTCCAAAATGTGTCGAAGCTGGTCAGCGTGACCGTCAGACTGCCTATCAGCATCGACCAAGGCACCTATTGCCTGGACTATGTTCGGAGAGATGAGAGCTGAAGACAAACGAGGGTCAAGAAGAGTACAAGATGAAGACCAAAGATGCGCACCTCGTGTTGCCTGGTTGGCCACCTGGGTCTTGAGACGCAATTTTTCTGCGAGCATATCCTGCATCCGCGTGTCGGCTTCAGTCTGACACCCTTCCGATGTTTGAAGTGCAGGAGAATTATGTGGGCTGCCAGACCGAGCCGACCGGACAGGTGAAGCAATATGGGGCGACTCGGCGCATAGAGTTTCTGCAGAACCAACAAGAGCGAGTGTCAAAGGGAAGCATACGAGGATCGAGTGCAGCGAAGGAAGTACCTGGCGCAGGTGACGAAGATGTTTGGTCCATGGTGAAGAAGTGTAAGTGACCAAGGTCCAGTTGGTCGAGTGATGGGTGAGTCAGACCGTTATCGTTGTGCGACACGGTCGGACTCAGGGGCGGCTGTGGTGAAGTGTACCACAAATTTGGTCACTTTTGGTCAAGGCAGTTGGTCGAATCTCGGATTGGTCCAAACAAGGGGGATTTTTAGCCTATCAAATTCAAGGAGTATCAAGAACGCTGGTCTTGGGTGAGTCACCGACTTTGGGTATTTTACATAATTTTGTGTGGGTACATTAGGGACCATAGGGAGGTAGTATTATTGGTTAGTTGCGGTTTTTTCAGGATAGAGGGCTTTTGGTTGTGGTTTTTCCGAATAAAAGTGTTTTGGTTGCGGTTTTTCTAAGTAGAAGTCCTTTGGTCTTTGTAGCCGGTGCGTATACGCACGGTGCGGCTAGCGCACAGAGGAAGGTTTTCCTTAAAGCGGCGTTCGCCGCTACTTAGCCGATACGCCCTTATTAAGGGCTTAGTAGTAGAGAGCTCTCCTACTCGGGGACAAGATTCCCGGGTTTGTTAACTCTAGCCTGTACTAGTGCCTTAACGGCAAGGCTCCCTTACAAAGGGTGTAGCTAAGGGGAGATCTCCCCTTACGCTACGGCACTCACTACACGCACGACCGGTCGAGGTCGCGCGTCTGTACTAAGGAGTGGAAAGTAAACTGAATATATTTAATATGTAATTATTTAAACTAATATAAACTATATGTAACACTAAGTAGAATATTCCTAATTCGTACCTAGCTAAAATGTAGTGTACACACCTGTGTACTGACACGTGGATGGCTGACACACCACCCCAAGGGCCCATGCCCTGATTGGTTAAAATAACCAAAGGTTCGAAACCTTTCAACCCGGCCAATACTGACCTCAACCGTGGTGTACTCATGTACAACAACACTCAGTGTTACACGAATATAACCCCGTTACATCCTCCCCCATCAAGACTATTGCTTACGCAATAATCAAAAATTTGTTGGAGAACTCCAACGCCAGTTCCCCTGGCCACTTATATGTACACCTCTAGTGGTGCTATGGTGTCTCCTATAGAAGAGATAGACTACTCCGAAAACTCGGAAGTGGATGCCTTTGGGGATACCTCCCCAATGGTGAGCCGCTCCGACAGCGCCGAACGGCGTTGTCGTCAGCCTAATCCCTTCCCCACACGAGAGGAAAATGCACTAACCAGTGCGGCATCCCTGCCCGTATCGGATGACACATCCGAATCGCCTAAGGCGATCATCCTTAATGAGCTGGACGCAGCTCAAGACTCCCAACTTGCCACACAGGTACTAAGGGCTGCGTTGCGCGCCTCCAAACGCCCGTCAAGGGCGGCTTATAATTTCGATGGTCCTCGTGACCTTCCAAGATGGGCCAGGCGTTTGGTAAGGACTAGTCTAGCGTCCTATACCCCTGGCCCCGCGGCTGAACAGCCGTACCAACGCGAACGCCGTGAGAAACTCCGGTAACAACTGATTACACAAAAGCAGTTCACTAGCGTCTCGTACCGAGAGCGCTTAAACAGGCAGGCACAAGGTGCCCCTGTTGAGAACCTCCGCGAGGTTCCTTTCGTTCTTTCTCCGTAAGAAAGTGCCGATGATGCAGAGAAGTTCAGCGCTTGGGCGGAAGGGGAGAAGCTTCTCCCCAGCTTAGATGAGCTGCATGACAGCTATTCCCGTCGAGACATTTGGGTGGAGAGGGTGTTGCGCCTTACATTTGCCAAAGCTAAGGCGATGGAGCAACTACGAGCTCCGTATCGCACGCGCTACGCCAGCGCCCCTGTCTCCACCCTGGTGTCCGAAGACAGTGTGGTCGCCACATCTTCCTCCGTCCAACTCCCACTTATTGGGAGTGAAGAGGCTTCTCATGCCCCTCTGGTCGTTGACCTACATCGGGATTCTCCCGCTCAAAAGCGTCAACGACGTCGCGGCAATCCTGTCGTAGGGGAGTCTCAAAATCCCACGAACTCTGTGAGTGTGGATAACCTTTCCACTTCACCAGATACTGGGTTTGACCCCGATGATGGCGCCGCGCCATCAGCCGCTCCACATGAAAGTGTGGAGTACTCTCCGCATCGAGCATTGGAGGAGGAGGTCGCACATTTGCGACGTGAGACTCGCGCGCGCTGTGATCGACACAGCCTTCGCATCCATGATCTCCACGAGGGGATCTGCGATGAGCGGGATGCCACTGATCGCTTCGAGAGGCGGCTTGCCTCTCTCGAGACGACCGTTGCGGAGCTTCGTGGTCGCATTTTAGCCCTTTCGGGCTTCCTTCGCCCTGCGGTGCCTTACGGCTATCCGCCTTTCCACCCTCCTCCAGGAGCCCCCCCC
The DNA here is from genome assembly GCA_026184515.1 of Peronosclerospora sorghi. Classification (NCBI taxonomy): domain Eukaryota; phylum Oomycota; class Peronosporomycetes; order Peronosporales; family Peronosporaceae; genus Peronosclerospora; species Peronosclerospora sorghi. The sequence goes on along the minus strand of CM047587.1, from coordinate 1,822,088 downwards.
CCACCGGGTCCTGGTATGGCTTAAGCATACCGACATAAAAGGTTGGATGCTTACGCATCGCCTTCGGGATGTCTAAGGTGTACGACAAGCCCTTTCGGGCTAACACCTTAAAGGGGCCCACAAACCTGGGGCGTAGTTTAGTGCGCAACACATTTGAAACTGCATGTGTAGGAAGATTTTTAGCGTTTAATAAAACACTTTCTCCTACTCTGTATACCTTTTTGTTACGCCGTCCCTTTCGGTCAGCTTGCTCCTTCTGCTTGTCTTTGCTTTCCGCCATGGCATCGCAGTCGTGTCGAAAGACACTAATGTGCGTCAATAAAAACTTATCGATGTGCTTTCGCACATATATAGGGCTGACATCGGGGAATCCTCCCCCCCTCAAGCCCTGGGACACACACACGTGGCGTCAACGGAACCCTCGGATTCACTAATCCGTTCACGTAAAACGGGGTATACCCCGTAGATGCATGAACCGAATTGATTATAGCAAATTCGGCCATAGAAAGCATCTCACTCCAACAATTTGGAGAATCCGGACATAAACTCCGGAGAATGCCCTCTACAACGCGATTAACGCGTTCCGTTTGACCGTCCGTCTGCGGATGATCCGCAGCGGACATGAGGAGCTTAGTGCCTACATCTTACACAACGCCCCCAAAACTGTCCCGTAAAACGGGGATCCCGATCCGACACAACGGAATCGGGTAGACCATGTTGTCGAAAGACACGGTCTAGGAACAATTTTGCTGTTCCTTGTCCATCTATGGACTCTGGCACCGCCGCCAGGTGAACCATCTTGCTCAAAAGGTCTACAAAGACCAATATGCCGGTGTTCCCGGCCCTATCCTTCGGAAAACCGAAGATAAAATCCATGCTAATGGATTTCCAACACTCTGTTGGAACCGATAAGCTCGCCAAAGGCGCAGCTGAACTTTCAGAGGGTTTAACCCTCTGACACGGCTCACAGGTGTGTATATACGCACCGACCCACTTATACATATTGGTCCACCAATACAAAGCGCTTAAAGCGCTGTAGGTCTTATCCCGACCTAAATGACCCCCGGTAGGGGCGTCATGTGCCTCAAAGAGGACTATATACTTCAGTTCCTCATCATGAGGAACAACCACCCGCGGAGTGTCCTCCGCGCTCGTGCTATAATATAGCAAACCGTCACAGTAACTGTAGCGGTGTAACCGAGCTCTAGCTCTACTTGACAGGGTTGGCTCAGACGATCCAAGACCCTTTTCACCCAACGCGCTGAAATGTGCCGTACACTGTGGGTCTTTCTCATACGCCTGGCGTATGAGATCCACCACAGACGTGGTGACGAATATCGCGTGAGCGAGCTCGTAACGGGACGACGCGACAACGCGTCTGCAAGCACGTTCTGCTTGCCAGGTTTATACTTAACCTCAAAGTTGTACTCCGCAAAGAAGGAGAGCCAACGGGCCATCCGTTGCGAGAGATGAGGCGACTTTGTCGCTCTCCGTAAGGACGCGGGGTCAGTATAAACCACGAACGGCTTTGAGCCGAGTAGGTGAGCCCTAAATTTGACAAGAGCATACTTCATTGCAAGTAGCTCCTTGTCATGAACGGGATAATTCCGTTACGCAGCTTTAAGATGCCTCGACTCAAACGCAATTACACGTTCCCTTCCTGCATCGTCTGCTTGTAACAAAGCACATCCGATTGCGAAATCGGAGGCGTCGCAGACGACACTAAATGGTTTCCCAGGGTCTGGGAGAGCAAGAACGGGAGCTTTTAACAAGCTCCCCTTAACCGCTTCAAAAGCGTTTTGGTGTTCGGTTTTCCAACACCAATCAACATCCTTCTTAAGAAGGTCGGTTAATGGCTTCGCCATTTCAGCGTAGTTCTCGCTGTACTTGTGGATATAGTTGGCTAATCCAAGCCACTTCCGTAAATCTCTAAGATTTACAGGCGAAGGACACTCCACAATGGCTTTCACCTTCGCGGGATCCGCCCGCACTCCATC
>CM047587.1:1792247-1819991 GCA_026184515.1 Peronosclerospora sorghi | reverse complement strand
TACTGTTTCACTCGGCAGTGGCCTCTCCCCAAGGAGCAATGCGACGTTATCGACGCATTGTTCAAGGGGAAAGAAGAGGCACGGATGGTACGGGAGAGCAAGTCTCCCTACTCATCTCCCACTTTTTGTGTTCGTAAACCGAACGGAAAGTGGCTCATTGTGCATGTGTACAAGAAACTGAATGCAGCTACAGTACCCATAAAAACTCCGATTCCTCGGAAGGATGTCCTCCAGAACAATATGGCGGGCTGTACTATGTACAGTGCCTTAGATCTGGTGGACGGGTATTATCAGGTGCTCATGCGAGCGTCCGATATTCCGCTTAGAGCGGTCAGCACGCCTAGCGGAATGCTGTGGGAGTGGCTTGTTATGCCACAAGGGCTTTCAAATGCACCAGCGACTGTCAATCGCTTGGTGACTCAACTCTTCCGCCCTCATAGGAAGTACGCTCAGACGTACTTCGACGATATATTCGTTCAGAGTCGTGCGGAAGGCGACTCGTCTGATGTTCAGACGCACCTTATACACCATCGAGCTGTGCTCGAATGTATGCGAGAGTATAAACGCTATGAAAACGCATCCAAATGTATTTTTGGTGCTGAGGAAATTCCTTTCCTCGGATGCTTCAACGGTAAGGATGGAGTGCGGGCGGATCCCGCGAAGGTGAAAGCCATTGTGGAGTGGCCTTCGCCTGTAAATCTTAGAGACTTACGGAAGTGGCTTGGATTAGCCAACTATCTCCACAAGTACAGCAAGAATTACGCTGAAATGGAGAAGCCATTAACCGACATTCTTAAGAAGGACGTTGATTGGTGTTGGGAAACCAAACACCAAAACGCTTTTGAAGCGGTTAAGGGGAGCTTGTTAAAAGCTCCCGTTCTTGCTCTACCAGACTCTGGGAAACCTTTTAGCGTCGTCTGCGACGCCTCCGATTTCGCAATCGGATGTGGTTTGTTACAAGCAGACGACGCGGGACGAGAACGCGTGGTTGCGTTTGGGTCGAGGCAGCTTAAAGCTGTGGAACGGAATTATCCCGTTCATGACAAGGAGCTACTTGCAATGAAGTATGCTCTTGTCAAATTTAGTGTTCACCTACTCGGCTCAAAGCCGTTCGTGGCTTATACTGACCACGCGTCCTTACGGACAGCGACAACGTCGCCTCATCTATCGCAACGGATGGCCCGTTGGCTCTCCTTCTTTGCGGAGTACAACTTTGAGGTTAATTATAAACCTGGCAAGCAGAACGTGCTTGCATACGCGTTGTCGCGTCGTCCCGATTACGAGCTCGCTCACGCGACATTCCTCACCACATCTGTGGTGGATCTAATACGCCAGGCGTATGAGAAAGACCCACAATGTACGGCGCTAATCAGCGCGTTAGGTAAAAAGGGTATTGGCTCGTCTGGGCCAACCCTGTCAAGTCGATCTAAAGCTCGTTTACACCGTTACAGGTACTGTGACGGTTTGCTATTTTATAGCACGAGCGCGGAGGACACTCCGCGGGTGGTAGTTCCTCGTGATGAGGAAATGAAGTATAGAGTCCTCTTTGAGGCACATGACGCCCCTACCGGGGGTCATTTAGGTCGGGATAAGACCTACAGCGCTTTAAGCGCTTTGTATTGGTGGCCCAACATGTATAAGTGGGTCGGTGCGTATATACGCACCTGTGAGACGTGTCAGAAGGTTAAACCCTTTGCAAGTTCAGATGCGCCTTTGGAGAGCTTATCGGTTCCAACGGAGTGTTGGAAATCCATTAGCATGGATTTTATCTTCGGTTTTCCGAAGGATAAGGCCAGGAACACCGGCATATTGGTCTTTGTTGTAGCCGGTGCGTATACGCACGGTGCGGCTAGCGCACAGAGGAATACACGTCCTTAAAGCAGTAGCTGCCGCTACTTAGCCGATACGCCCTTGTAAAGGGCTTAGTAGGAGAGTTCTCCTACTCGGGTCCAAGATTCCCGGGTTAGTTTACGACTTAGCCTTAACGGCTGTATTCCCTTTACGGGATGTAAGTAAAGGGAGGACTACCTCTTACCTACGACACTCACTGCGCGCGCGACCGGTCGAGGTCGCACGTCCGCAAAATAGAGTGAAATGTAAACTGAATTATATTTAATATGTAATTAGCCTAAATTAATTTAAACTAATATAAACTATATGTAATAATAAGTAGAATATTCCTAATTCATACCTAGCTAAAATGTAGTGTACACACCTATGTACTGACACGTGGATGGCTGACACACCACCCCAAGGGCCCATGCCCTGATTGGTTAAAATAACCAAAGGTTCGAAACCTTTCAACCCGGCCAATACTGGCCTCAACCGTGGTGCACTCATGTAAACCAACACTCAGTGTTACACGAATGTAACCCCGTTACATCCTCCCCCATCAAGACTATTGCTTACACAATAATCAAAATTTTGTCGGAGAACTCCAACGCCAGTCAGTTCCCCTGGACATCCATATGTACACCTCTAGTGGTGCTATGGTGTCTCCTCTAGAAGAGGTAGACTACTCTGAAAACTCGGAAGTGGATGCCTTTGGGGATACCTCCCCAATGGTGAGCCGCTCCGACAGCGCCGAACGGCGTTGTCGGCAGTCTAATCCCTTTCCCACACGAGAGGAAAATGCACTAACCAGTGCGGCATCCCTGCCCGTATCGGATGACACATCCGAATTGCCTAAGGCGATCATCACTAATGAGCTGGACGCAGCTCAAGACACCCAACTTGCCGCACAGGCACTAAGGGATGCGTTACGCGCCCCCAAACTCCCGTCAAGGGCGGCTTATAATTTTGATGGTCCTCGTGACCTTCCAAGGTGGGCCAGTCGTTTGGTACGGACTAGTCTAGCGTTCTATACCCCTGGCCCCGCGGCTGAACAGCCGTACCAACTTGAACGCCGTGAGAAACTCCGGCAACAACTGCTTACACAAAAGCAGTTCACTAGCGTCTCGTACCGAGAGCGCTTAAGCAGGCACAGGGTGCCCCTGTTGAGAACCTCCGCGAGGTTCCTTTCGTTCTTTCTCCGTAAGAAAGTGCCGATGATGCAGAGAAGTTCAGCGCTTGGGCGGAAGGGGAGAAGCTTCTCCCCAGCTTAGATGAGCTGCATGACAGCTATTCCCGTCGAGACATTTGGGTGGAGAGGGTGTTGCGCCTGACATTTGCCAAAGCCAAAGCGATGGAGAAACTACGTGCTCCGTATCGCACGCGCTACGCCAGCGCCCCTGTCTCCACCATGGTGTCCGAAGACAGTGTGATCGCCACGTCCGCCTCCGGCGAACTCCCACTTATTGGGAGTGAAGGGGCTTCTCATGCCCCTCTGGTCGTTGACCTACAGCGGGATTCTCCCACACAAAAGCGTCAACGACGTCGCGGCAGTCCTGCCGTAGGGGAGTCTCGAACTCCCACGAACTCTGTGAGTGTGGATAACCCTTCCACTTCACCAGATACTGGGTTTGACCCCGATGATGGCGTCGCGCCATCAGCCGCTCCACATGAAAGTGTGGAGTACTCTCCGCACCGAGCATTGGAGGAGGAGGTCGCACAACTGCAACGTGAGATTTGCGAGCGCTGTGATCGACACAGCCTTCGCATCCATGATCTCCACGAGGGGATCCGCGATGATCGGGATGCCACTGATCGCTTCGAGAGGCGGTTTGCCTCTATCGAGACGACCGTTGAGGAGCTTCGTGGTCGCATTTTAGCCCTTTCGGGCTTACGGTGCCTTAAGTCTATCCCCCTTTCCACCCCACCCCCCCTCCAGGAGGGGGCCCGCCTCCGGGTCCTGGTATGGCTTAAGCATACCGACATAGAAGGTTGGGTGCGTACGCATCACCTTCGGGATGTCCAAGGTATACGATAAGCCCTTTCGGGCTAGTACCTTAAACGGACCCACAAACCTGGGGCGCAGTTTATTACGCAGCACATTTGAAACTGCATGTGTAGGAAGATTTGTAGCGCTTAATAAAACACTTCCTCCCACTTTGTACACCCTATTGTTACGCCGCCCCTTGCGGTCAGCTTGCTCCTTCTGCTTGTCTTGTCTTTCCGCCATGGCATTGCAGATGTGTCGTAAGACACTAAGGCGCGTCGATAAAAACTTATCGATGTGCTTTCGCACAGATACAGGGCTGACATCGGGGAATCCTCTCCTCTCAATCCCTGGGCCACACACGCGTGGCGTCAACGGAACCCTCGGATTCAGTAATCTGTTCACGTAAAACGGGGTAAACCCCGTAGATGCATGGACCAAATTGTTTATAGCAAATTAGGCCATATGAAGCATCTCACTCCAACTCTTTGGAGAATCCGGGCATAAACTCCGTAGAATATCCTCCACAACGCGATTAACGCGTTCCGTCTGACCGTCCGTCTGCGTATGATCCGCAGTGGACATGAGGAGCTTGGTGCCCAGCACCTTAAACAACGCTCCCCAGAATTGTCCCGTAAAACGGGGATCCCGATTCGACACAACGGAATCGGGTAGACCATGCTGTCGAAAGACACGGTCTAGGAACACTTTCGCTGTTCCTTGTCCATCTATGGACTCTGGCACCGCCGCCAGGTGAGCCATCTTTATCAAACGGTCTACAAAGACCAATATGCCGGTGTTCCCGGCCTTATCCTTCGGAAAACCGAAGCTAAAATCCATGCTGATGGATTTCCAACACTTCGTTGGAACCGATAAGCTCGCCAAAGGACAGCTGAACTTGCGGAGGGTTTAACCCTCTGACACGTCTCACAGGTGCGAATATACGCACCGACCCACTTATACATTTTGGGCCACCAATACAAAGCTCTTAAAGCGCTGTAGGTCTTATCCTGACCTAAATGACCCCCGGTAGGGGCGTCATGTGCCTCAAAAATGACTCTATACTTCAGTTCCTCATCATTAGGAGCAACCAATCGCGGAGTGTCCTCCGCTCTCGTGCTATAATATAGCAAACCGTCACAGTACCTGTAACGGTGTAACCGAGCTCTAGCTTGACTTGACAGGGTAGGATCAGACGATCCAAGTCCCTTTACACCCAACAAGCTGAGAAGCGCCGTACATTGTGGGTCTTTCTCATACGCCTGGCGTATGAGATCCACCACAGACGAGGTGATGAATGTCGCGTGAGCGAGCTCGTAATAGGACGACGCGACAACGCGTATGCAAGCACGTTCTTCTTGCCAGGTTTATACTTAACCTCAAAGTTGTACTCCGCAAAGAAGGAGAGCCAACGGGCCATCCGTTGCGATAGATGAGGCGACGTTGTCGCTGTCCGTAAGGACGCGTGGTCAGTATAAGCCACGAACGGCTTTGAGCCGAGTAGGTGAACACTAAATTTGACAAGAGCATACTTCATTGCAAGTAGCTCCTTGTCATGAACGGGATAATTCCGTTCCACAGCTTTAAGCTGCCTCGACCCAAACGCAACCACGCGTTCTCGTCCCGCGTCGTCTGCTTGTAACAAACCACATCCGATTGCGAAATCGGAGGCGTCGCAGACGACGCTAAAAGGTTTCCCAGAGTCTGGTAGAGCAAGAACGGGAGCTTTTAACAAGCTCCCCTTAACCGCTTCAAAAGCGTTTTGGTGTTCGGTTTTCCAACACCAATCAACATCCTTCTTAAGAAGGTCGGTCAATGGCTTCGCCATTTCAGCGTAGTTCTCGCTGTACTTTTGGATATAGTTGGCTAATCCAAGCCACTTCCGTAAATCTCTAATATTTACAGACGAAGGCCACTCCACAATGGCTTTCACCTTCGCGGGATCGGCCCGCACTCCATCCTTACCGATGAAGCATCAGAGGAAAGGAATTTCCTCAGCACCAAAAATACATTTGGATGCGTTTTCATAGCGTTTCTACTCTCGCATACATTCGAGCACAGATCGATGGTGTATAAGGTGCGTCTGAACATCAGACGAGTCGCCTTCCGCACGACTCTGAACGAATATATCGTCGAAGTACGTCTGAGCGTACTTCCTATGAGGGCGGAAGAGTTGAGTCACCAAGCGATTGAAAGTCGCTGGTGCATTCGAAAGCCCCTGTGGCATAACTAGCCATTCCCACAGCATGCCACTAGGCGTGCTGACCGCTGTAAGCGGAATATCGGATGCTCGCATGAGCACCTGATAATAACCGTCTGTGGTGGAGTCAAGTTCAAAATCAAACACAGTTGTGTCGAGAACCTGACCACCATCGTGCCCAGCCTTCCAACTTACGGGGGGTACCCCGCGGACCTTCGCTTGCGATTCGATCTGATCGTTCGCTGCTAGAAGACGACCGATCATCAACAGAAGACGCCTGGTTCGATTGATCTTGCGTTGCGATCTCACCTTGTGTACCCAATGTAATGGGCTAGCTCAACACTCGGTGGATGGTGTCGCTGGTTGACTTGGGTCTGATAGTATGCAAACCGTACTGGGGGGGGTACCCTGGGCGGAACTCTTCACCCTGGGTACTTGTAGACCGGTTACACTTAAAATATGTATAGTCCAATGGGTCGACCGTCCAATCGATCTAGACCCAACCAATACGAGATAATAGAGGGTAGACCACTCAACTGGTCTAGCCCCTGACCAATATGAGAGAAGACCAAAGCCGGTCTAAACTCCAACCAATGGTATAGTAAACCAATATGTCCACATAAAGATCCAATATGCTCGTGAATTCCACAAACGATATCTCCACGTAAAGACCAATCCACTTGTTAGTACGTTCCAAACGTACGTGACTTAAACTTGTGAGAAGTCAGCCAATGGATACTCCTGTCGAAGGACTTCCGGCGGGCCAAATGCGTCTACGACGCGCCCCGACCGGGTATAATGTGCAGGAAGGGATTACTCAACCCTCTGCCCCCCAAACACTCCGCGACGTGCGAAGGCGACTTAGAAAACCAAACTTTTAGAGAGTCTCTTAGGACCTCTTAGCCACTTTTCCAATCCAAGACCAATTTACTTCTTTTCCACTAACCTTACGGTCCCAATATGTACCAAACACTATAATATGTAAAATACACGCAATGCCATGTGACTTACCAAAATCAGTGTGCTTGACACTCCATGCACATGATAGGCTCAAAAGCCCCCCTTGTTTCCACCAATCTGATCTCTGACCAGCTGATCGGCACGCCGTTGACAGAAGGTGACCAAAATTTTGCCTTCGCTTCGCCACAGCCGCCCCTGAGTCTGGTCGCAGCCGCGCAACAGTAGCGACCCGATCTCACCACCAGTTAACCCTTTCGCCAGCAGTTGACCTCCTTGACCTTCACGGCAACCAACATTCCACCAATGGACAGGTCTTCGGCCCCGCCTTCACCAGGTATGCGCCCCTTGTACGTCTGATCTCCTTGTAACTTCTCTTGACGCTTGATCCTGTAGGTGCCCTGTGCGCCCAGTCACCACACATCGATTCCCATAGCCGATCGACCCGATCTGACAACTCTTGCAGCACCCCAGGTTCCGACAGACCGGATGGGGATCAGATCAGGTCTTATCAGCTTCGAAAGACCATCTGCGACCTTCCGTCGGAGCTGACCACCAAGAATGCATCGTTCCTGTGGCTTCGGAAGTATGTCTACACCTTGACCCCCTTGGCTGCGCAGTTGAAAGATGTTCTCGCCGAGAACGCACATCTCCGGGCCCAGCTTGCCCAACAAACAGCGCGAGGTAAGTCGATCGATCCGATTTTCACCTTGGAACTGCCCTAACCTCTCTTCGTATGCAGATCGGTTGCCCACTGACATCGCTCAAGCGGTTGACGCCTTGCTTGCGGCTGATCGACTGTCGCGTGACCACTGCGATCAGCTCCGCCCCATATTGAACGGGCTGATCGGCGCTCGGCATGATCTGTCTCGCCTAGAAGCGTACTGGTCACACCTCCAGGAACAGCTCGCGCTGGTCAACCGGAAGAGGTTGGAGGATCAGTCCGACCGGACCCTACTCCGTACCCAGCATGGTGACCTAGAGCTGCAGATCAGCGAGCTACAGGATGTGGTCAAGGGTCAGGTCGATAAGGTCTGATCTTTCTAGAGCCAATCGGACACCTGGACCCAGGAGTCAGACCGCCGTTGGGCTGCCGTAGAGCAGTGCCATAAACAGCTGACCGACTTGCTGTACCGGCGTCCGGCTATTAGCTCCAGCGCGGACCGGTCTGCATTGGCCGTTCTGGTCGACCTACACCAGGGTCGGGAACAATGCCACTCATTGGCTAAAATTCGGCACACCAAGATTTCGAAAACTTCCAAGCGTAAACGCAAGGACGCGTCGAGGGGATCAAGGGCGCGGGGCATAGCTCGCGACTCCGAATTCGAGGAGAAGCGGGAGGTGCGCCAAAAGAAGCCAAGACGACGGCGCATCTCTCAAGCCCAAGATCGGCTGCAAATTACACTTCTAACATCGCCAAATCTCATTCGCCCTCGCGCCCTCGTGCTGTTCGTACCCAGCACACAGAGGTCTCCTCCGGAGGGGACTCGGACAGCGGATCGAGAGATTCTGAGTTCACACTCAGCGCGTTATCTAAGTCCCGGTCCGATCGGCGTCGAGGTCCGGCTCCGATGAAGTCTGCATCGGGGACTGATCAGGCGATCAGTTCCCAGAGTAACAAAACTGCACGGGCTCGTGAAACACCCGGATCAGTGCCTTCTTGCCAGACTGGCACATCTGGACTGCGCCGTCACGCCCGATTGAAGGGAATATCGATTGGAGATCGACCTCTCCCATCGCGGACTTTCGACGCCATTATGCCGTGGTCACCGGGGCAGATCGGTAGCTTGCACCGGTCAGCCCTGACCAAACAAGGTCTTGTCCGGTTTTTGTCCCGACCAGACTCCTGGCTTTTTCCTCCAGCTTCAAAGGCTCCTGCCGCTTCTTCATGGCGGGTGGACCTGGTTACAGCACCACATATCGCCCGTTTGTATGCAGATCAGCCATGGAAAGTTTTCATCCGCCCCAAGCTGGGGTTCATATTTGCGCCGGCTGACTGGGTTGACTCGTTCTTGAGTCGAGGAAAGCGTTCAATGAAGCCCACAGCCAGGCGATATGGGAGTCTACGCACTATCTAGTGCTTCCTCCTGCCAGATTGCAACATGACCAAGGCCTGGTCTCGTTCCAGAAAAACCGGAAGAGGCGCCGGAGTCGGGCAGGCGGGGCCTGGCAGGCCCTATGACAGTTTATTCGGGAAGGGATGCTGGCCCGCAAATGCGACATCGACATCTTTTTATATCCTGTGGTTCTCCATATGACCAAGCGTCGGGTTGAGGAAGCCGTGGTGTTGGCTGACAACGGCGTCTGGTATCCTGGTCTCCACTGTGACGAGCCAATTGCAGGCCTGAAGGACGCCTTGATCCAGATGGATCGGAAGGAGCCTTGGCGTAATCAGTTCCAAGACCAGATTCTAAATCACCCGGCGCTGACTATCGGTCGCCTGTGGGGTGATTGCAAATCTTGATACGGTAATATATGACCAGATAATTCATAATATATGTCATCATTCTTTCAAACTTCTTGATCACCTGGTCACTTGACCAAAATTCATCACTTTATCCAAACTTGCACCAACACGTTATCATATACAGTTCCATTCACATCGAGAAAATCATCATCACGTTCGCCACTCCACTACTCCAGTTCATCACAGTTTATCATATGTTCACAATAATTCAGACCTTACACATATTCATACCGATCGGTCTGATCGGTGCTACTGAGTGTCTTGGTCTGCATCTTCATGTGTCTGCATCACTGAGAAGAGATTCCGACTGACTCGTTCTCGCTCTAACTCTCGTAGCAGTGCTCCACAATTTAGATCAAGTTCATCGATCCAAGTTGCTTCATCATGACCTTTCCACCGTACCAGATATTCTCGGTGGGTGCGACCGAAACGTGTCTTCTTAACCGATCGGACATCTAGCAACTTCTCCACCTCGAATTCTTCCTCCTCCAATGGCCTTTCCCAACTGTCCTCCGGCGGCAGAGCTTCATCAAAATCGAATCTCTCCGCTTCATCCACCAGACAGGGTGTTTTGGGCTGATCGGGGAACTCTCTGACCAGAACCAATTTGGACACATGCACGATCGGAAAACTTTATAATCCGTGCCGATCGTGATCAGACGGGCATAATGCTCGCCGATCAGCTCTGCTACACGGAAAGGACCGTGCAACATATGAGCCAACTTCCTTGCATAACCTTCCTTGACCCGATCGAGGTATAACCAGACCCTCGCCCCTGGTTAAATACCGTGAGGTCGGACCTGATCGTTATTCCGATCTGCTTGATCTTGTGTGGCCTGACGCAACTTTTCGTTGACGACTTCCTTCGCATGTTGATAGTGCTTCTGGACCTGCATACGCCAACGGCGGTCATCGCGATCGCGGGTCCGAGTGCAGCCGATTGGTATCGCCGCTTCAAGTGTCGATCGAGGGTCCCATCCATACGCCAGATAGAAAGGCGTCTCTCCTCGGACCCGATCGGTTGAAGAGTTGAGTGCGAATACCAGTCTTTCTGCATACTCATCACAGTCACGTTGGTCGGGTCGGCCACATACATCTTGATCGCCCTTGTTATTGTCTGAAACATGCGTTCAGCCGATCCGTTCGCTTGAGGACGATATGCCATCGTCGCACTCTGTTTCTGGCCTAGCATGTTATTGACCGACCGGAACACCTCGGCCATAAAAACGGGTTCCTGATCGTGTCTGATAACTTCTCTGGCGCCGAACCTTCTAAACACGCATTCTTCGTAACTCTGGGCGATCTGCTCCGCAGATCGGGATGCACTAGCCTTTGCAATCACCAGACCGGTGAATAGGTCGACCCAGATCAGCAGCTCAGTGTTGCCGCGTGTCGATCTGGCAGTGACGGTATGTGGTCCATCGCAATCACCTGGAAAGGGTAGGTAGCCTCGATATTTCCGGGCGATCGGCCCTTTATTATCGGTCTGCCCTTTCCGGTCTCGCAATCCGTGCAACAGCCCACATATTTCTGCACGCTTCGAAAAAGTCCTCTCCAGTGAAAGTGGGCCCTGATCTTGTGATATGTTCTGCCTATGCCTTGATGCCCCCCTTCTAGACTCACATGGTATTGATGAAGGACATCCGGCTGCAGCAACTCAGGGATCCCCAGTTTCGCCAGTCGATCTCGATCGGCACTGTCTTGATCAGTGTCGCGGCAGTAATATAGCAATCCATTGTCGTCCACATCGTAACTGTCCGCGATCTTGGTACACTCTTTTGCCTGATCATTTGTCAACTTGGACAGTTCACCGCGCAGATAGGCCTTCAAGTTGACGATCCACTCTTTTTCGTCCTTGCGCCTTGAGGATACGTTCCGCCATTAGCTGTTTTACAACGTACTCACTCAGCCTTTCCTTTGGGAACGATCGGCGAGACTTTGAGTTCGCGATCTAGTCGCCGCCATCACATGTACCTGATCGGGGCTGTCCTTGGGTTTGATCAACTCCCGGAGCCTGTTTATGTTCATAAGTTCATGTAGAACGGCCTCCTCGGTGATCGTCACCCCGATCTGGTCCCGCATGGCTTGGGTCGCGAGGTTGTCGGCGCTTCTGTTCCGATCCCGTTTCACGTGCAATAGCTCGTGGTTGGGATAGTCTTTCAGTGCCTTCATCACCCGATCATTCAGCAACTTCAGCCGTGGCGCTTTACAGTCGATCTCCCCGGTGATCTACCTTATCACTAGGTTGGAGTCACCACATATGATGATCCGCCCTTTTTTGTGATGAAAGCAGATCAAGACATAGAAGGAGTCCCCGATATTCCGCCTCGTTGACCGTTATGTCAGGCGTGAAATCGGCGGAGGCTGCTACTAAAGACCATTGTGGTAACTTCCACTGTATGGTACTATAGGCGCCAACCTTCTTCTTCACGCTAGCCGATCCGTCGAAACTCAAGACCGTGAGTTCCTCATCCCGATCGACGATCGGTGTCGGCAGCGAGATTGACTGTAGAGGTTGCTTCTTTGGGGAAATCGCCGTCAGAGCCTCATCCACTTCAGACCGAGGGGTGATACTGGCATCTAATGTGCCCAATATCTCTTCCTCTCCCTTGGTGCACTTGACGGCCTCGAGAGACCACTGCGACAAGATAGATGACCATCTGCCGAGCCGACCGTCCATCCCATTGGATGAAAATAACCAGGCCAATGTCGACTTTCTTAAAAGGACCTTTACAGATCGGCCGACCAGTAGGTTGTAGCACACATCCAAGATCCGTAGTAGAGCCAGAACTTCTTTTTCGACGATCCCATAGTTGACCTCGTTCGGCTTCAATGTCCGGCTCGTAAAAGTGCCCGGGTGATACACTCCATCATGTTCTTGTACTAGAGTGGCCGAAATGGCCCACTTACTAGCATACACAATGACGATCGGCATTTTCTCTGGATCGAAGTGCTTGAGAATCGATGCCGTCGCCATCTTGGCCTTTAGCATACCGAAAGCAACCTTTGCACGCCTCATGTGATCCTCTGCCTCCACTTGCGGACAATCTGCGGGCAGATCAGAGTCGCTGCCCTCCCGTAAAGTTGCCTGATCTTCTCCCGGAGCTGGTACAGAACGGCCGCGTAAATCGCAAAGTCTTCAATGAAGCGGCTGTAGTAATTTAGGCTTCCCAAGAAGGACTTAATTGCCTTCAGCGATCTGGGAAACGGGAGGTTGTTCAGTGATTCCAGATCTTTGGGATTGGCCTCCAGCCCACTGATCGACACCATATGACCCAAATAGGCGACCTTGGACATGCCCCAATAATTTTTCACAGCACTGATCGACAGGTTCCAGCGATCGCATGTCTCCAACAAACGTTCGACCTTCTCGCACAGATCGCTCCATGACGAGGCAGGGATCAGAATGTCGTCGATATACGATCGCCTTCCCAGAACGGACGGTCTTCTTTCCCGGTCAGGTTCACCCTCTGTAAACACATCATAATTTTTGGTGAAGTCCTGATCGGTGCTGATCTTGAAGTGTCCATACAGTGCGTTGTCGATCAGCCTCTGGTAGATCTGGGGAGCGTTCTTCAACCCGAACGGAATACGGTTCCACTCGAACAGACCGAACGGCGTAACAAATGCGGAGATCTCGCGAGCCCGATCGGTCATCGAAACCACCCAAAATCCACTTGTCATGTCTAGTGAGCAATACCACAGAGTCTTGTCAAGGTCTTCTAGTAGATCGCTGATCAGCGGCATCGGGTACACCATAAGCTTGGTCAACCGATTTACCAACAGATAGTCTATACACAACCTGATGTCGACACCGTTCTTCTTGATCACGATCACGATCGGTGAGGCCCATGGCGAGGTCGACGGTCTGATGATCTTGGTAGCCAACAGTCCTTTAATAAGGTCAGACAATTTTTCGCGGTACTGTGGCGCCACACGTCGGCATCTCTGGGCGATCGGCTTGGCATCTCCAACGTCGATGTCACAAATCGCTACGCGAGTGGCAGGGGGAAGGCATTGCCTTTACCGATCAGCAGATGTTTCTTCTTCCATATGATCTGCTTTAGCTGATCGATCTGATCGGGACTGTTGAGATCCCGATCACCCACTTGCAGATCGTCCATAGTAACCTCAGGCGGGTCAGCAGACACTTCAGGGAGGACTGCCATCTGGCTCTCCAACTCCTGAATGTATTGGTCCCCACCCTCATGGACGCAGACCTGGTCATCTTCCGGGGCAATAACACCCAAACCGTCCTGATCGGCTGAACACTGCTGTTCCCGATCGGCGGGCTGCCCTTCACCAATATCGACCTGCTCAAGCGTGCAATCATGGCCCACCCCAGTCTCGCCATGCTTCCCTTTTTCTATTTGCGGCCCCGCGGTTGCCTGTTCTCGTGTCGCCACCACGTTAACGAACTTTGGCTCATCTACTTGATGGTCCACCGTATCCGGCGCCTGCGGTGCCTTTCTTCGAACTAGCATCTTCCTAGGGGTTACATAGCTGGGTCGTTCCACCATAGGTGAGGTATCTTCTTCCACCGATCCATCATTGCTGACCAGATCAGTGGTCGCTTGGTATGCCAAGTTATGCCACTCAACATACCGTCTCGATCCGATCGAGACGAAGCGCATCTTCCTTGGCACTTTCCCTTCTGCCAGCCACATGCCAACAATCGTGTTGTTGTCGAGAGTAAGCGACTTGTCACCGATATTAGTGACTCGGACAAAATCATGTCGGCCGGCTCTCTTCACAAAAGTCGACACCCACCGATCTCCCCTGGTCACCCATAACTTCCTTGAACGAAAACCTTTTTCGACCGGGGTGTCAGCGGATTGGCCGACTTGAATGGTGACATCTTGATCCCACCTGACCAAATCGGTGTACGATCCGTATAGGGGCCGCCGACCAGCTAACTGGATCTGGACCTCATCCGGTAGTGTAAGCACTCCATGAGACAGATCAAGGCGAATACCCGCCGGCACCATGAAATCCATGCCTAACAAGGCATCCTGACCGGCCAGCTTACCAACCCAAGCACTGAAGAAGTAGACCAACGAACCCGATAGGGTGATCTTCACGCGCGTCCTTCCTTCGTTCATATAAGAATTTTCACCGATCCCGACGCATTCTTGTCTCTGGGTATCGTTTATACGACATCCGACCTTACGAGCAAAGGCGGAGTCAATAATCGAGACTTCGGCCCCAGAGTCGAACAACATCGTAGCTTTCTGGTTATTTATCTTACCACAGGCTTTCGCCTGCTTAAACCATTTGTCGGGCGCATGATACTTCCAGTATCCGCGAGACTCTCCAGGCAGCAGATCTAGCTGCATGACCACCTTCGATCGGGAATATTCATCGGTCGTGAGATTGTAGACCGGATGATCCCAATCGATGCAATTGAGAACAGAACATGTATTGTCGGTTTAATTCTCCTTGCCGACATATGCATAGATGCCAAAAGTAGACCGCTCGGCTCGATCCATATTCCAACCTGGCGAGAGTTCTAGTTTAACATCCTTTCCAAGTCAGGTGGAAGCATCCCCGCGTGCTTGCCCGGCACATACCACTTGCACATCAGGTTGAATAATTCTTCCATCTTGCAGTGGCCGACCTCGTGGATCTCTCCACATGACTTGCACACGAAAAGGCAGTGATCGGTGGGGTGGCCGCGTCTTTCGCATTTCTTGCATATTAACTTCTTCCAGCAGCCCCGATCATCATGCTTGCTTGACCCGCAGTGAGAGAACTTCTTGCGGGGTCGGTCCGGGTCAGACTTGTTTACGCTCCTGCCCTTCCGATCTGCCTGGTCAGGCGTCGATCTGGTTTTCGGGGCAGGTTCCGCGACGAAGATGTGACGGTACTGATCCTCGTCTGACTCCCGACTAGACAGGCCGCTGCTTTCCTCTTCCGATCCAGTGCTGTACTCAGGTACGATCGCCTTAACAGCACGGGCCGATCTGGTCAAGGGTCTCTTCACCGAATCGGTCTTGGTCTTGGATCTGTAACGACCTGATCCAAAGGCGCCCTTTGATCTCATGCTGCGGGAGTGTTGCAACGTTCGCAACGTCTGCTCCACTTCTCCCACATCCTTTAGGCGCAACAGGGTGAGCTGATCTGCCAGCTCCTGGTCATCAAGGGTACTAATATAGTGACCCTCGTGTTCCAAAGCGGCACCGGTCGACGGGTTGCCTTCCTTGATCACTATGCCGGCGCGAATTGCAGCCACATTCAGACGGTGTAAGTACTCGATCGGCGTCTCATCGCCCCGCTTCTGCATGTGATGATATTTGCGGGCGCTGGAGAACCAGAGTTGCAGTACTGCCCCTCAAACTCTGCACATAGCAGGTCCCAGTCAGATAGGACATCCCGACCCAACTTTTGGACCCAGTTCGCAGCCGGTCCTTTCAGCAGATCTCTAAAGATCAAACACCGTTCCTTTTTTGGTGTCTGATCCAGTAAGAAAGCAGACTTGACCCGACCAAACCACGACCTAGCCTGCTTCTCGTCGGCGTCCTTGACAGTGAAATCCTTGAGATCAGTAGTCGCAGCCATGCGAATGCGCGGGATCGCAGTAGATCCGAAATCAAAAGCGGTCATGGAAGCTAGATTATCCCTGCGCGTTCTGCCCGAACCTGCACCGTCTGACCCATAGTGGTCATCGGGATCGCCGATCGACTCCATGTCGTAATCACTGTTCTTGCTTGATCGGCGCGATCGAGCTGGTTGCGGCTTGCGTCTTCCTTTTCCAATTTGTTTAACACCTCGAGTGTCCTTGTCCACTGATGCTACTGACTCCATATCTACATCCCGGCAAATATTGACATTTTGCCGGGGATATCGGTCCTGAGCATGAGGGCGCGGAGGTGATCTGCATCGATCTCCCATGAAACGCTCCATCATTGCTTCAAACATGGCTTAGACGTTAGCTTGGGTCATGGGCAACGTGTGGGTATCCTCCTTTGGAGGTACTAACACCTGTGGGGGCTCCTGGGGCCCCGACCGGCATGCAGCCCCATGCTGCCACACGTACTTTTAATGCTCCCATGGGGTATGATCTGCCCCCATGGTCATCCGCTCAATACCGACCTCCAACCTCGATGAGCTGTTAGAGGAAGGTGGAGACTGATATACCGATTTATTATTGGAGCACGCATCGTCATGTGCTGCCGTGTCTTCAGCAACCTTCAATGCCATGGTGGGAGTTGGGCGGCGAACCGCCCCCACCAACGGCACCAAATGATCATGGAGAGTCGACATCGACAGCTCCAGCCTGCGAGTGTCCAGATCAAACAGCTTGTGGACGTTGGCCGGGTTCTGCACTTTTATGCCGACCTCAGCCAACATCGCCAGCAAGTTTTTTACCAACAGCAAGGGTCGATAACTCTGGATCGGCTCGGTAGTGGGTCCGAGGAAGCGACCAGGGATCTGGGGGTTCAAAATTTGCATGGCCTGGTCTTCACGAATAAATCGCTTCAACTCGTGGATGTAATACATCCTGGTCAGGTCTTGTTCGTCAATAACCCCATCCCCGACCTGCGACTTTTCTTCCAAGTCGTCCTCCTCGGGCGGCATTCCTAGACTTTGCTTGGGGACCTTAGGCATGTGGATCGGATCGCTCCGATCAGCCTCCGATTGGTTCTCATTTTTTATTCCATCAATTTTTCCATGTAAATGCATAGGATCAGGACAAAAGTCCTGATCCTTTCCGGAGCTATAGCAAAACTTGCTATAGTCCCTATCGGCTCCGGTGGGAGCCTTATGGGGAGGAAAAAAATTATTAATCCCGATCTGGTCCTCCACCCGGCCAGATCGAACTTCGCCATCTTTTATCAACAACGAGAACATAAGGTGACAGCTTTTCCTTATGTCCTCTCCAGAACGATTCCACATTTAAATCACTTAAGTCAACTTTTAACCGGACATCATCTCGGTGATATCCACGATCACCAAATGATCCGGGCACGTGCACCATTGTGGTGGAGTCAAGTTCAAAATCGAACACAGTTGTGTCGAGAACCTGACCACCATCGTGCCCAGCCTTCCAACTTACGGGGGGGGTACCCCGCGGACCTTCGCTTGCGATCCGATCTGATCGTCCGCTGCTAGCAGACGACCGATCATCAACAGAAGACGCCTGGTTCGATTGATCTTGCGTTGCGATCTCACCTTGTGTACCCGATGGAATGGGCTAGTTCAACACTCGGTGGATCGTGTCGCTGGTTGACTTGGGTCTGATAGTATGCAAACCGTACTGGGGGGTACCCTGGGCGGAACTCTTCACCCTGGGTACTTGTAGACCGGTTACACTTGAAATATGTATAGTCCAATGGGTCGACCGTCCAATAGATCTAGACCCAACCACTACGAGATAATAGAGGGTAGACCACTCAACTGGTCTAGCCCCTGACCAATATGAGAGAAGACCAAAGCCGGTCTAAACTCCAACCAATGGTATAGTAAACCAATATGTCCACGTAAAGATCCAATATGCTCGTGAATTCCACAAACGATATCTCCACGTAAAGACCAATCCACTTGTTAGTACGTTCCAAACGTACGTGACTTAAACTTGTGAGAAGTCAGCCAATGGATACTCCTGTCGAAGGACTTCTGGCGGGCCAAATGCGTCTACGACGCGCCCCGGCCGGATATAATGGGCAGGAGGGGATTACTCGACCCTCTGCCCCCAAACACTCCGCGACGTGCGAAGGCGACTTAGAAAACCAAACTTTTAGAGAGTCTCTTAGGACCTCTTAGCCACTTTTCCAATCCAAGACCAATGTACTTCTTTTTCACTAACCTTACGGTCCCAATATGTACCAAACTACACGCAATGCCATGTTACTTAGCAAAATCCGTGTGCTTGACACTCCTTGCACATGATAGGCTTAAAAGTCCCCCTTGTTTCCACCAATCTGATCTCTGACCAGCTGATCGGCACGCCGTTGACAGAAGGTGACCAAAATTTTGCCTTCGCTTCGCCACAGTTTCCCCACGTGTGGGGAATGGGTTGGATGACTGATCGCGCCGTTCGGCGCAATCAGCATGGCCAGCCGTTGGGGAGATCTCCCCAAGGGCATCCACTTCTGAGTTGTCGGAATAGTTTGCGTCCATAGCACCGTTGAAGGTGTACAATGGACAGCCAGAGGTACTGGCGTAGGAGTTCTCCAACAAGATTTTGATTATTGCGTAAGCAATTGTCTTGATGGGGGAAGATGTAACGGGGTTACATTCGAGTTACATATAATGTTGGTGTACATGAGTACACCACGGTTGAGGTCAGTATTGACCGGTTTGAAAGTTTTTGAACCTTAGGTTATTTTAACCAATCAGGGCAGGGGCCCTTGGTGTGGTGGTGTGTCAGCCATCCACGTGTCAGTACACAGGTGTGTACACTACATTTTAGCTAGGTACGAATTAGGAATATTCTACTTATTATTACATATAGTTTATATTAGTTTAAATTAATTTAGGCTAATTACATATTAAATATAATTCAGTTTACATTTCACTCTATTTTGCGGACGTGCGACCTCGACCGGTCGCGCGCGCAGTGAGTGTCGTAGGTAAGAGGGAGCCCTCCCTTTACCTACATCCCGTAAAGGGAATATAGCCGTTAAGGCTAAGACGTAAACCAACCCGGGAATCTTGGCCCCGAGTAGGAGAGTTCTCCTACTAAGCCCTTTACAAGGGCGTATCGGCTAAGTAGCGGTAGCTACCGCTTTAAGGAAGAGTCTTCCTCTGTGCGCTAGCGCACAGTGCGTATACGCACCGGCTACATTCTCCATCAAGCACACAGTCACGTGATCATGATGACGTGATCAGTGGATTTAGGGTTTTATCAGTTGATTTAGGGTTTTGTCAGTGGATTTAGGGTTCTATCAGTGGATTTAGGGTTTTATCAGGGGATTTAGGGTTTTATCAGTAGATTTTGGGTTTTATCAGTGGATTTAGGGTTTTACCAGTGAATTTAGGGCTGGGCCCGGCCAACTCACGTAACGGTCAAATACCGTACCAAACAAGTAGTACCGGTACCGACCAGTTTTCCAACAAGGTCTTCATGGAAAAGTCACAAAGATTTATGCGACGCCGGTCGCCGCAGGAACTTGCCCGCCCTTCCAACATAACTATCTCAACACATATGTAAGTGAACAAGTTGACGAAACCAACTGATGCGTTCAAAAACTACGACGCCAACATTTCATTCATTTGCTCCTACGCGCGTTGGGTAGCGACTTAGTGTATATGCGGATAAGTGACGCAATCATTGTGAACGTTGACATGCCCAAAATCGCTGCCATTTTCCACCATGCGTGGTCATTCGCGCGTCTCATATCCTGTGACGAGCAGCCTTCAGGTAGACGAACATCATGAAGCAAATTGTGTTCCCTACTTCCTTTGCACTTTTGAAGCACATCCGACGAATTTAGCGATAAGAAAACGTACATCAGTAAGCAGATCAAAGCCAAGAAGAACGCAAGGCGCTTGGCAAATTGCGCCGAGTCCAAGATACGATCAGCGCTCGTGCCCGCATGACGATAAACTAAGACACGTAGCTTGCAGAGAGTAAATTCTGCGTATGAACCTTTCTCAGTGATGGGCAGGCAGCAAAATTCGCGAGATGAAGACACAATAACTTGCCACGTCGGTCCATATGCGAACGTAAGCGAATGCTGAAACAAGATACTCTTTAGTGTATCATAATTAATATTTAAGAAAATATTCACCTACCTTTAATGATTGCGCAATCTTGGTCTCCGTGTCTTCCTCGTCTTTGTAGTAGTTGTAAAGCCTGTTGGCCTTATCAACCACTGCGTCCTTCATCTCGTCCGTCATGTCGCTCTCATAGATCACTCGTGTTATTTTGGAGATACGAAGATCCTTGCTTTTTCCTGCTAACGCTTCGTGTTCTAGTGTAGGAATTGGAGCTACAGCTGGTGTCGTGCGATATATGAGCACTTTGATCTTGCTACTTTTACTAAAGAGAAGAACGCACGCCTCCTTGCGCTAAAATATAAACATAGACAAACCGAATATATAAGACTTTTTCATTCAAAATCCATCTCTAAATTGTCTTCTCTCAATGAAGCAATGGACATACGTAACGAAGATCGACCGCGAAGTCGGCCCCCACGATAATGTGCCATCCGAATCCCAACGTCAATTCCAAACGTCGTCGAAAATCAGCAGCAAAATCTCTTACGTTTGAAGCTATTTTTGCCACATCGTTTACCGTCGATTGTGCTGCGACTTGAAGAACAATAGGCGCCACTGGAGCTTTAGACACTTGGAAGTCAGGGCGACAAAAGCCCATGTTTTAAATGGATGGGACCGGTAAATACATGTCCTCAGTAAAGTTACCGGTACGTATGAAAACATGACAATCAAATTTATAGAAACAACGAAAGTGCGCGATCCGATTTTTGACTTTTCTTTTTGGCGCAAAAGCCACAGAAAAGACACCTGTGGACTTCAGCATCAAGAATAGCTCGTTTTCAGTATGAAGCCAACCTTTTTGTATAAAATCTAGTGCGTGCATTCAAAATGAAGAACGAACCACTCACATCCAAACACCCCACGATGAAATCTGAGGCAAATGTAGTAATTGTCGCACTAGAAGGTTGCCACGGTGCGTAAAAAAATATCGTTTACGTATGTACATATTATCGCGAGAGACTGAATTTCTCTCCTCTGAGTAGGATGTGGGAAAACGGCACTATGTGAAGAATTTGAAGCGCAAGGATACGATATTTTAGATGAAGCCTTCATGAACATGCCTGCCTACGCTCTTCATCCCCAGTCACTCCTCATGGAAACGTCATGGGTCTGTTCCTGGTTCGAGCGCGTGTTACGTCTCGCTGGCCGCGTCAAAGCTGGACGGAAACACGTTTTTATTGCCGATCGCTCGCCCTTTAGTGCCATCTTTTATTCTGCGAATGGTCACATGTTGGAGCCAATCATTCGTGAGCAAATGAAAGAAGTGCAAGAGTTTGCCAGTGTCCAGTTTTATACGGTTCACATCCAAGTCGAACGCGAGTTACTATGGCGTCGCATTTGTGCTCGTCTGGAAATGGAGCCCGAGCGGCTACGACTGAATGAACACAAGCGCGAGTGGATGGAAGAAACGCTTGCATTTTATGAAAAGTTTGCATGGGACTTGACCGTTCGAAATGACGAGCGCAGTGTGGCTACAATTGCAAATATCATCAGTCAACTTTTACGAGAGCGGGATGATACATTTGAAGCTGTATACAAGTCTACACAACCAAAGGCATTGCACTCTCTCTCAAACAGCAGCATGCTCAGTACAGACAGTGAATGTGAAAGTGTCGAGGAGAATGTGAATGCAGAGACTACTTCACCATTTAAAGAAATCATGACGGGAACAGTGATGAATAGCATCATTGCGTTCAATAACACTGACACGTTCTGATGCTCTGAAGAAGAAGAAACCGTCGGTCGATACATTAGCTGCATAGACCTTCGAATACAGACATACAGAGAGGCAATGCTCAGGAGTACGTACGTAAGGTTCAAACATATCTGATTCTTTTTTGCAGATATGATTTCCTCCAGTAGCTTAAAGACGAAGAAAACGTCGTGCATTAGCTCGCGTAATTGTAGCTATCTCTTGTGGTGAGAGACCGAGAGCTGATGCGACAGCTTGAGCTACTAGTGGCATCGCACTAGGCACATTTGGATACTGCTTCTTTATTCCATGGAGCTCAGCACGTCGGCAGTTGGGAAATCCCATATACGGGGCATCTGTCTCTAAGACAAGGCGATTGAGCGGCACATGCTTAATAATGTCTCTTAAGGCTGCACCTTGTTTCTTGCAGATAAATCCCGTGATACCAATGTACCAGTCATCTCCGCGTGCGATATATGTCTTTAGCTCTTTCTCGTTTCCTGTAAAGCAGTGCACAACCGCTGGTGGAAAATATCCATCGGAACGTTGCGTAGCTTCGTCAACAAGTTGGATAAAATCGTGATGTGCCTGTCGTTCGTGCAAGAATAACGGCTTTTTCAACGTACACGCTAGTGCTAATTGCTCAGCAAACCATTTTTTCTGATACTCTGGGTTTGGAAAATTTGGTGAATAATCTAATCCACACTCACCAACAGCACGAACGTGGTCCAGTTCGACAAGACTCTGAAGCGTAGCCAGCACCTTGGTACATGGCATTGAAGTGGCATAATACGGATGCACTCCAGCCGTTGGAAACAGTTTTGTCGGGTACTGGCTACAAAGGGCAATCGCTTGATGGGACTCTTGAATTGTCGCACCAGGGACCAGCATTTCTTCCACGCCAACAATGGCTGCTTGTTCTATTAACACCTTCAGGTCGTTTTGAAGATCTTCGTGCGTTAAGTTGGCATTGAAGTCAAAAAGGTGCAGAACGTCGTCTTTCGATTTCACCACGTTGGACGACCGTGTCATTGCTTCGTGCGCGTAATACCAAACGTTGGTGCTGAGTTCTTCCAAGGGCATTTTTGGGACAAATGGGGCGTGACTGGGTATACCCCCCCTTTGCTGCTGCGTACACCCCCCACTCCCTTTTATGTGAGGGGTTCCCTATAGTGATTACATAAAGGGTTATGTTGCGGATCCGTAAAAATTAAAGTATGATAGTTGCCGCCAGACTGCCCAGTGTGACCCGCATGGAAAACGTAAAACAGTACAGATGTTCATGCAATCAAGTTTTGAGGTGGTTTTTCGGGATATTGCGAGATGATGGACGAGGACACAGGTAAACTGTTTCGCACCATTGTGGTGAAGCATATTATAATTTTTTTTGCGGTACCATAGTTGGTACAGTAGTCAGTATCATAGTTAGTACAATAGGCGATATATTAGTCGGTACAATAGTTGGTACAATAGCCGGTACGACTGTTGACACAACAGTAGGTACAACATTCGGCACAACTGTCGGCAGACATGGACGGGACATAGACGGAGCGTCGTGAGAAGGGACGGTTAGGTACAGGTACCCAACGTGATGACGCGACGACTGATACGGTTACCTAACGGTAAGCGAAAATCAGGTCGACTGGTCGACGAGGCGTATAGGGATGGGTAGTTCTGATTGGCTGATATTAGGTTTTTGGTAGTTTTTAGGATATAAGCAATAATAAAGTTCTCCTTTTGCGTCCGATCGATAAGATCACCGAGGGGGAGGCGTTCGCGCCTCCCTCTCTTTTGCATACGCACCCTTTACGTCCCGGGCGGGAGCACGTAGTGCACTTTTTGGCCCACCAGCAGACGTAAAGGTCTGGGGAACTCACCCTCAACTCCACCCGCTGTGTCAGCGGTTATTTCGTAAAGGTTTTTTTTTTGGAGGGTGTTCTCACCTCTTCCCCCATTGGTCCACGCTTTTCGGCCCCTAGAGTTCGGCCGCGCTAAGCGCCCCATGGGAACTCTAGGTGGATTTTAGTGGAAACTGTCGATCAGCCCGTCGCTGATCGACCCTCCTCTTAGGCTTAAGCTTGGAATACATAGTATATTGGGTGTTCTATTAGCGGACTAAGCTTAAGAGGCTCGGCGATCGGGTGGTGAAGATTTCCGCTGCCTGATCAAGTACCCCTCCACCGATCACCACCAAGATCGACTATCTGCGACCCGCAACCTGCGATCACCTGTTCGCTACTCGCGCCAACTAGGCGATCAGAGACTTTTAGCACTTGATCAAGCCTGATCAAGTCTGATCGCCGCTGATCGACGACTCTTAGTGCTTGCACAAGCCTGATAACTGTTGATCAAACCCACGTGATTCAAGCCTGATTGCACCTGATTATCGCCTGATCGCATCAGTCGACTCATCACAAGTCAACAGTCTTGCCACAAGGAATTGTAGTGTGCCATCCCCGCCACCTGGAGAGCGACCCACGCCCAAGCCATCGGGTACACAAGGTGAGCAGAAACACAAGCAGTCAAGGACAACCGGAGGACCCCCTTCGTCAGTCGGCAGTCCGGGCGCCGTTGTACCGCCTGATCAAGCCTCAAAAACTTTGATCAGCCGCTCCACCACAATGGTGCGCGTGCCCGGATCTTTGGGCGACGCGGGATATCACCGTGATTCTACGCAAGATGGCGCTGATGTGGACGTGAAAACGGAAGGAGAAGCAGAATTGAAGATCAAAATGGAAAAGGAGGAGGTGGTTGTGACGATGGAAGGCAGTTCGCCGTCGTCATGTCTGAAGAAGAAAGGAAATGCTGATCATCAGGACCTGGTGAGGTATCCTGATGACATAAAGGAGGAAAATCCTCGATCACCTCCCAAGGCTCCTTCGGGAGCCCCTGCGGATCACAACGCAAGTTTTGATCCGCCAATTACATATGTATATGATGATCTGGATTGGAAGCCGATGGTGAAATGCTACTACCCGGAGCAACCGAAGGCTCGTTAAGGGCGCCTAATTGGGAGAGCGACGGAAGTCGATTAAGTAAGGCACCATCGGAATCTGATCTGGCAAGGACGTTTTACAGGAAAGAACTGAAGGACTTCTTATTGACGGATTCGATCATGAACCTACTCAAAGAAGATCAGTCACAACAGAACCCACGGCTGCAAGCGTTTTTTAGTGCGGCTATGGGGCGGTTTGGGGGCTGAAGAAAGAGGCAAGGCGACACCTGACGTTTTACTAACGAATATGACGTGTGGAGTTACGCACTAAGTGTAACAGGAATGATCCTGTTACGGGCTTACACTGTGTTGTGCGAGGAAGCGCGCATACAAGGGGGTAGGATTAGTTGATGACAACTAATCCTATACTAAAAGTAAATGTATAAATATTCACTTGTCTATTAGAACGCAAAATTAATAGTGTTTATTTAATGGGTGGTTAGCGGCTAATAGTGTGGTGGAGTCAAGTTCGAAATCGAATACATTTGTATCGACAACCTGACCACCACCATCGTGCCCAGCCTTCCAACTTACGGGGGGGGGGGTACCCCGCGGACCTCCATTCGAAATCTGGTCCGATCGTCCGCTGCTGGCAGACGACCGGTCATCATCCAGAGACACTTGGTCCGATTCACTTAAGACCATCTCACCTTGTGTACCCATTGTAGTGGGCTAGTTACACACTCGGTGGATCGGGATCGTAGATCGATTTGATTCGGTCTTGAATATGAGACCGTGTTGGCTAAGTGTGCCTAGGGCGGAACTCTTCACCCCATGTACGTACAGACCAGAAACAATTCCGAAAGATAGATTCCAATAGGTCGATCGTCCACACGATCTAGACCTGACCAATACGAAATAATAGAGGGTAGACCAATCAACCGGTCTAGCCCCTGACCAATATGAGAGAAGACCAAAACCGTTCTAAACTCCAACCATTGTTAAAATGTGCCAATATGTCCACGTGAAAACCCAATATGTCCGTGAAACTCCACAAACGATATCTCCACGTAAAGACCAATCCAGTGAATAGCACGTTCCAAACGTACTTGACTTTAAGTGTCGAGATCGCCAAATTGTACTCACGTCGAGGGACTTCCGGTGGCCAAAGTGCGCGTGCGGCGCGTCCAGACCGGGTATAATAGGCGAGAGGGGATAATTCAACCCTCTGCCCCCAAACACTCCGCAGTGGGCGGAGGCGACTAATGTACGTAAAAAGAAGAACGGCAACCCCTTGCTGTGGTATAGACCAAGACTATAACGTGGTTACATTCATGTAACACTGAGTGTTGTTGTACATGAGTACACCACGGTTGAGGTCAGTATTGGCCGGGTTGAAAGGTTTCGAACCTTTGGTTATTTTAACCAATCAGGGCATGGGCCCTTGGGGTGGTGTGTCAGCCATCCACGTGTCAGTACACAGGTGTGTACACTACATTTTAGCTAGGTACGAATTAGGAATATTCTACTTAGTGTTACATATAGTTTATATTAGTTTAAATAATTACATATTAAATATATTCAGTTTACTTTCCACTCCTTAGTACAGACGCGCGACCTCGACCGGTCGTGCGTGTAGTGAGTGCCGTAGCGTAAGGGGAGCTCTCCCCTTAGCTACACCCTTTGAAAGGGAGCCTTGCCGTTAAGGCACTAGTAAAAGGCTAGAGTAAACTAACCCGGTAATCTTGGCCCCGAGTAGGAGAGCTCTCTCCTACTAAGCCCTTAATAAGGGCATATCGGCTAAGTAGCGGCGAACGCCGCTTTAAGGAAAGTCTTCTTCTGTGCGCTAGCAGCACCGTGCGTATACGCACCGGCTACATCTGGTAGCACTTGTATTCAATCCAACACCTGTGTTGGTAGATTAAGGCATCCTCTGCAAAGGATGAATCAGGACGATTGGGATAGTTTGACCCTTGTCCAGCAGGAAGCCTTTAAAAGGATGTTACCCTTAATGGGTGACGAAGGCATGAAGCTCCTAGTGGAGCAGGGATTTGAGGCCTTAAAGGCAAGGGTAAATGCCCTCATCGCTCATGAGGCGAGTTGTAGTGGAGGTCATTCCACGGGGGCGCGCCCTCCATTATCGTTTAAGATAAAGGAGTTCACCGGAGAGAAGGGTGACAACCTTTATGTTTGGTTACGAGAGGTCGAAACGGTCTTCGCTACAGCGAACATGACCGCTGATCACTTGCAAGTGGGACTTGCATCGACCCATCTTACGGGCAAAGCCCGTACATGGGCGTTTACATGCTCGGAATAAGTCAAGGACGTGTTTCCAACATGGAAGGTCCTTAAGCAGAAGCTTATGGACATGTACGCAACGCCTGATCTGGTTTTCCAGAATCAACTGGCGTTCCTGAGGTGCCGTCAAGGCACTAAGGACCTGGAGGTTTATATCCAGGAGCTTAAGACCCTGTTGGCAGGGATGTACGCGAAAGCGTATTCGGACGATGTGTCCATCCCCGTCTTCATGGGAGGCCTGAGAGAAGCCAGCACGTTCGGAATTGTTCCGATGCCGACCCGAATCCCTGGAAGAGGCATTCAAGACGGCGTTCAACGCCGAGAGGGACTTCCGGTCCTCTAAGGTGAAAGCAGATGAAATCGACGAGGTCGTCGTGTTGCGTCCGGAAGAGGAGTTGAACTCCTCATCCACGATGGACGAGTCAGTTTTGGTGAAAACCAAACAGGCATTAAATGCCCGAAGCGGCCTCAAGATCCTCGCGGATCCTGAGGACCCTTACCATTCCTTACTAAAGGAATTTGGAGATGTCATTAGTGACAACCCACCGATGGGGTTACCAACGGATCGGGGTGTCCGACATGAAATTTACTTCGTTCCTGGAACCAAATACTGTTTCACTCGGCAGTGGCCTCTCCCCAAGGAGCAATGCGACGT
>CM047587.1:1752273-1783408 GCA_026184515.1 Peronosclerospora sorghi | reverse complement strand
CCAAAAACCTCTTGACTTTCCACCAATCCGATCGCCGACAGGCCGATATCGGTCCATTGTTGACCGGAACCGACCAAAATTCTTGGGTCCGCTTCACGACACTAGCACAGTAGTAGGGTGGGGCGATCTGGAAATTCCTTGACCAATTTCAACTTGGACAGGTGTACCACTGGGAATATGCTATAGTCGGTGCCAGCCGTAATCAATCTTGCAGCATGATCACCGATCACCTCATCGACTCTGAAGGGTCCATGCCACATGTGCGCCAGTTTCTTCGCAAACCCTTCTTTCACCCGATCGAGGTATAACCACACCCTCGATCCAGCTTCGATCTTGTGTGGTGTCACTTGATCATTGTGCTTTTCAGCTCGATCAGCCATTGATTGGTGCAATCGAGTGCTCACTTGATCTCGGTCGTAACGGTAGTCTTTCTGAAACTTATATATCCACCGACGATCATCCCGGTCCTTATCCACCCAGTTGCAATGTTGATTCCAACGATGATCGTGGGTCCCACCCATACGCTAAATAAAATGGTGTTTCTCCACGAATGCGATCAGGGGTCGAATTTAACGCGAATACCAGTCGCTCTGTGTACGAGCTCCAATCCTTTTGACCGAAGTCCGATACATACATCTTGATCGCTCGTGTGATTGTTTGCACCGTTCTTTCTGCCTTGCAGTTCACCTGTGGACGATATGCCATAGTGGCACTCTGTCGTTGTCCCACGATCTTGTTGAATGCACAAAATACTTCGGACATAAAACCGGTCTCTCGATCATGCCTGATCAACTTACTACCTCAAAATCGTCGAAATACACACTCTTCATAATTTTCGGCGACTTTCTGCGCTGTGCGAGACGATCCAGCTTTCGCGATCACCATACCCGAGAACAGATCAGTCCAGATCAACAATTCCGTATGTCCGTCAGTTGAGCGAGGTAGCGACGGGATATGATCCATGGCTATCACTTGAAATGGATACGTAGCCTCAATATTTCCAGGCGACATCCCCTTGATCGTAGGCTGGCCCTTCCCCGTCTCCCAATCTACGCATTGCCCAACAAATCTTCGCACGCTGCGAAATAGGCCATGCCAATGAAAGTATCGTCTGATCCGCTGATATTTACGCCATATACCCTGGTGTCCTCCTTCCAAACTCACATGATAATGGTGGAGGACATCCGCATAAAGGGTTTTAGGTAAAACCAAATTGATCAAAGAGTGTCGATCATCTCGATCACCTTGTTCACCGCTGGCTTTTCCTTTAGTTATATTTCCACAGTAGATCAACAATCCTTGTTCATCGACACCATAGCTGTCGGCAATAATCGCGCAACTTTTACCTCGTTCGCGCTCAATTGTGAAACGTCACCATGCAAGTAACATCGCAAATCACAGATCCACTTCTCTTCGTCTTGCGCCTTTTTCACACGTTCCGCCCTTATCCCTTCTATGGATACTTCTGACCACGTTGACGATCAAGCTTGACGGAGGTTACGTGATCGCGTCGTCACCAGCACTTGTGGGACAGTGGTATCTTCCTTCCACGTGATCACTTTAGACAATCTGTTGAGATCGATCAATTCTTCCAACTGTTTTTCGTCATCAATCCCACATCTTGTTCCACCCTGCATGGCTATAGTGGTGATATGATCTGCACTCTTATTCCACTCTCTTTTCACGTGCACTATATCATGATCAGGCCATTCGCGAAGGAGTTTAGCGCACGCTGCTGCAATACTTGCAATCGCGGGGCCTTGCACTCTATTTCACCACGCATTTTCCTGATCACCAAATTCGAGTCTCCACACACGATCACCCTTCATTTGGGATATCGCGACAGTAGATCCAAACTTAGAAGCAATACATGGTATTCAGCTTCATTTACTGTGATGTCAGGTGCATGATCAGCAACCGCGATCATGATCTTCCACTCTGGTAATTTCCACACGATAGCACCAAACGGTCCAACACTTCGCTTAACACTTGCAGATCCATCGAAACTGATCACGTAGAGTTCTTCGCCTTTATCAAGCGTAGGAGGTGGTACTTCAATCATCTGCCGCGGTTGCTTTTTCGGTGCGATTGCGATCAGGTCTTCATCAATTTCGGCGCGAGGGGTGATACTTGAGGCTAACGCCCCTAGTACCCCCCCCTTCTCCATGCACACTTTTCTTGATCTCCAGGTACCATTGTGATAAGATCGCAGCTCATTTGCCCAATCGTCCGTCTAGTCCGTTGGATGTCATAACCACTTCAAAGTGGATCAACGTGACAATACAGTGAACGCCTTTCCGACCAGCATCGTAAAGTAGACGTCCAAAATTCGATGAAGAGCCAACACTTCCTTTTTGACGGGTCTGTAATTCAGCTCCCCGCTCTTCAGTGTCCGGATGGCGAATGCGACGGGGCAATACACTTGATCATGTTCTTGTACCAACGCGGCAGACACTGCCCACTTGCTAGAATAAACGACGATCACCGGCGTTTTGTCCTGATCGAAATGGCTCAGGGTTGGGGCTGACACAATCTTCGCCTTCAGAATACTGAATGCCACTTTCGCTCTGATCAATCGGTCATCTTCGTGATCTGGATTCTCCTGGCACTGCAGCTGTACAGCCTCATGAAATAGCACGCCGGAGACAACTCCGGGCAAAACTGCTAACGCCGAAGCAGTTCACTGTCAACTCGTACCGAGCGCGCCTCGGGAAACAGGCACGGGGTGTCGTTGTTGAGACCCTCCGCGAGGTTCCCTTCGTTCTCCTACGAGGAGAAGATGTCGAGGAGGTAGAGCGGACATTCCGCGCTTGGGAGGAAGGGGAGAAGCGTCTCCCTAACTTTGACAAGCTGTACAACAGCTATTCCAAACCTGACGTTCGGATCGTGAGGGCGTTGCGCATGGCGTTTGCCCAAACCAAGCCGCTGGGGCAATTACCTGCCCCTTATTGCACGCTCCCTGCCCTCGGTGTGGTTCCGGAGAGCAATGCAAACTCTGCATCTGCCTCCGGCAAACTCCCAGTTACTGGGAGTGAAGAGGCTTCTCCCGCCCCTTTGGTCGTTGACTCGCAGCGGGGTTCTCCTGCTCGAAAGCGTCAACGACGTCACGGAAATCCTGCCGCAGGGGAGTCTCGGACTCCCAAGAACTCTGTGAATGTGGATAACCTTTCCACTTTACCGGATATTGAGTCTCACCCCGATGATGGAGTCACGCCGTCAGGCGCTCCACATGGTAATGTGTAATACCCTCCGAGTCGAGAACTGGAGGAGGAGGTCGCGCAATTGCGACGTGAGTTTCACGAGCGCTGTGATTGACACAGACGTTCCATCCAGGATTCCCAGGAGGGACTCCGCGAAGAGGGGAGTGCGATTGACCGCATCGAGAAGCGGCTTGCCTCTCTCGAGTCTGTAATTGCGGAGTTTCATGGTCGCATTTCGACCCTGTCGGCGCTATTCCGACCTGTTGCGCCTTTCGGCTATCCGGTTTCTCACCCCCCTCCGATAGGGCACCCGCCTCCGGGTTCTGGTATGGCTTAAGCATACCCACATAAAAGGTTGGATGCGTACGCATCGCCTTCGGGATGTCTAAGGTGTACGACAAGCCCTTTCGGGCTAATACCTTAAAGGGCCCCACAAACCTGGGGTGCAGTTTATTGCGCAACACATTTGAAACTGCGTGTGTAGGAAGATTTTTAGAGTTTAATAAAACACTTTCTCCTACTTTGTATACCTTTTCGTTACGCCGCCCCTTTCGGTCAGCTTGCTCCTTCTTCTTGTCTTGGATTTCCGCCATGGCATCGCAGACGTGTCGTAATACACTAAGGCGCGTCGATAAAAACTTATCGATGTGCTTTCGCACAGATACAGGGCTGACATCGGGGAATCCCCCCCCCTCAAGCCCTGGGCCACACACACGTGGCGTCAACGGAACCCTCGGATTCACCAATCCGTTCATGTAAAACGGGGTAAACCCCGTAGATGCATGTACCGAATTGTTGATAGCAAATTCAACCATCGGAATCATCTCACTCCAACTCTTTGTAGAATCCGGACATAAACTCCGTAGAATATCTTTGACAACGCGATTAACGCGTTCCGTCCGACCGTACGTCTGCGGATGATCCGCAGTGGAAATGAGGAGCTTGGTTCCCAGCACCTTAAACAACGCCCCCAAAACTGTCCCGTAAAACGGGGATCCAGATCCGACACCACGTAATCGGGTAGACCATGCTGTCGAAAGACACGGTCTAGGAACGCGCTCGCTGTTCCTTGCCCATCAATGGACTCTGGCACTGCCTCCAGGTGAGCCATATTGCTCAAACGGTCTACAAAGACCAATATGCCGGTGTTGCCGGCCTTTTCCTTCTGAAAACCGAAGATAAAATCCATACTAATCGATTTCCAACACTCCGTAGGAACGGATAAGATCGCCAAAGGCGCTGCTGAATCTGCAGAGGTTTGACCCACTGACACGTTTCACAGGTGCGAATATACGCACCGACACACTTATACATCTTGGTCCACCAACACAAAGCGCTTAGAGCTCTGTAGGTCTTATCCCGACCTAAATGACCCCCGGTAGGGGCTTCATGTGCCTCAGAGAGGACTCTATACTTCAGTTCCTCATTATGAGGAACAACCACTCGCGGAGTGTCCTACGCGCTCGTGCTATAATATAGCAAACCGTCACAGTACCTGTAACGGTGTAACCGATCTTTAGCTCGACTTGACAGGGTTGGCTCATACGAGCCAAGATCCTTGTCACCCAATGCGCTGATAAGCGCCGTACATTGTGGGTCTTTATCATACGCCTGGCGTATGAGATCCACCACAGACGAGGTGATGAATGTCGCGTGAGCAAGCTCGTAATCGGGACGACGCGACAACGCGTCTGCAAGACGTTCTGCTTGCCAGGTTTATACTTAACCTCAAAGTTATGCTCAGCA
Source organism: Peronosclerospora sorghi (assembly GCA_026184515.1). Lineage (NCBI taxonomy): Eukaryota > Oomycota > Peronosporomycetes > Peronosporales > Peronosporaceae > Peronosclerospora > Peronosclerospora sorghi. Next base: position 1,778,462 of record CM047587.1, on the reverse strand, counting down.
AAGAAGGAGAGCCAACGGACCGTCCGTTGGGAGAGATGAGGCTTCGTCGCTGTCCGTAAGGACGCGTGGTCTGTATAAACCACGAACGGCTTTGAGCCGAGTGGGTGAACCCTAAATTTGACAAGGGCATACTTCATAGCAAGTATCCCCTTGTCATGAACGAGATAATTCCGTTCCGCATATTTAAGCTGCCTCCACTCAAACGCGATCACGCGTTCCCTTCCTGCATCGTCTACTTGTAACAAAGCACATCTGATTGCGAAATCGGAGTCGTCTCAGACGACACTAAATGGTTTCCCAGAATATGGGAGAGCAATAACAGGAGCTTTTAACAAGCTTTCGTTAACCGCTACGAAGGCGGTTTGGTGTTTGGTTTCCCAACACCAATCCACATCCTTCTTAAGAAGGTCTGTCAATGGATTCGCCATCTCAGCGCAGTTCGCTGTACTTGTGGAGATAATTGGCTAATCCAAGCCACTTCCGTAAATCTCTAAAAGATTTACAGGCGAAGGCCACTCCACAATGGCTTTCACCTTCGCGAGATCCGCCCGCACTCCATCCTTACCGATGAAGCATCCGAGGAAAGGAATTTCCTCAGCACCAAATATGCATTTGGATGCGTTTGCATATAACTTATGCTCCCGCATACATTCGAGCACCGCTCGAAGATGTATCAGGTGCGTCTTAGCACAAGACGAGTCGCCTTCCGCGCGACTATGAGCGAATATATCGTCGAAGTACGTCTGAGCGTACTTTCTATGAGGGCGGAAGAGTTGAGTCACCAAGCGATTAAAAGTCGCTGGTGCATTTGAAAGCCCCTGTGAATTAACTAGACACTCTCACATCGTGACACTAGGCGTGCTGAACGCTGTAAGCGGAATATCGGATGCTCGCATGAGCACCTGATAATACCCTTCCACCAGATCTAAGGCACTGTACACAGTACAGCCCGCCATATTGTTCCGGAGGACATCCTTCCGAGGAATCGGAGTTTGCATGGGTACAGTAGCTGCATTCAGATTGTTGTACGCATGAACAATGCGCCACTTTCCGTTCGGTTTACGAACACAAAAAGTGGGAGATGAGTGGGGAGACTTGCTCTCCCGTACCATCCCTGCCTCTTCTTTCCCTTGAATAATGCGTCGATGACGTCGCATTGCTCCTTGGGGAGAGGCCACTGCCTAGTGACACAGCGTTTGGTTCCAGGAACCGAATCAATTTCATGTCGGACTCCCGATCCGGTGGTAACCACATCGGTGGGTTATCACTAATGACATCTCCAAATTCCTTCAATAAGGAATGGTAAGGGTCCTCCGGATCCACAAGGATCTTAAATTCGCTTTGGGCATTCTATGCCTGTTTGGTTTGCACCAAAACTGACTCGTCCATCGTGAATGAGGAGTTAAACTCCTCTTCCGGACACAACCCGACAATCTCGTCGATTTCACCTGCTTTTACAGCAATATCAAGCTCGTTTAAGGACATCTCCTCTAACGACAACAGTTCGCCCACCCCAGGCAACCGTTCCAGGCTTACGCCTTCCGTGAGAACACCTGTCACACTATTCAGCATCCGATAGGATTGCTGACTATTTTCCTCGGGACTCATCCCGAGACCCAGATGGGGGGAGTCAATTGCCCCATCTATTGGAAGCGCATCGCGCCTATCCACAGAGGACTTTACCTCTATCACCGGTGCCTCGCCGGTCTCACCTAAAACGGCGTGGCCGGAATCAATTCCGACGTGGAAGAGACTAACTACGGGTCTCTCCTTTTGGAAGCGCCTCGCGCTTAACCACAGGGGTCTCTACCCCTACCACTGGAGTCGCAACTTTTTCTCCGAACAAGTCGTGGTCGGGAACCCCGACCTGCAGAACAGACAAACCTTGTGTCTCTTATCTAGGAAGCGCCTCGTGTAAGACCATACTTACACAGGATAATTTCTATAGTACCTTCTTTTCTAGGAAGCGCCTCGCGCCTAAACTCAGAAGAATCCACCTCTATCACTGGCGACTCACCATTCTCGCCTATATCGGCGTGGTGATTAACCGCCGAATCCCCCTCGTCAAGGAACACTTCCTTGACCCCATTGGGACTGATCATTTCAGACATCCGAATATCTGGAATCTCACGCCAGAATCGATTTTGCGATCGAGCAAAGGTGGGTTCATGACTCGCCAATGCTTCACCCGATCGCGGGTGCGTTGAGCCAATGGATTTAGACTTTCAGTCTATCCAAGGCTCGTGGCGTTCCAGCCACTTCATGCCCAGAATGAGGTCATAACTCGAGTCCAAATCCAGGACTAGGCAACGTTCTGAGTTATCGAAGTCTGCAAACTTCTGCTTAAGGTCAATCGAAACCTTGGGTACAGAAACCTGTACGCCCGTCGCTAGACGGAGCGTGACAACTTCACGAGAACGTGCTTCTAGGGCCTCGGCATACAGCCGACTCTTCTCAACAGAAGCCCGTATGACATAATTGTCAGACTCTCCAGAGTCTATCAAGGCTCTCCAAGTCTTATCAAAGCCTTTCACGTCCGCAAGGACGACCGGCAAACCTGGCTGCTACACCAACTCGGTGCTAGAAAGCACCGTTTCCCTCGGGGATTTGTGCTGTCGGCCCCTAACCTGGGGTTTAACAGCACTGAGGGATTCCCCAGTAGGTCGCCCCTCACCTACTGGGAGCCGTCGTTTCTCGACGGCTTGGGCGAGAGCTTTTTACCCACCCTCGACCCTTTAAATAGAGAGTATCGCTGGGGATTTCTCGGACATCTGTTCCGCAGATGTTCCGTGCTTCCACACAGGAAGCATCTCAGCGGTCCATTCCGCTGCAGCATTGCAAGGAGCTCCGATTCGAAGATCTGCGAGATAGAGTCAGAGTGACTCCTAGCGGGAGGTTTCACCTCCGCTTCGACCTGACTCAGGTCCATGGATTCGGGACCCACATTAGAGGAACGGAAATTCCTCTCGGCGTTGAACGCCATCTTGAACGCCTCCTCCAGGGATTGGGGTCGGCATCGGAACAATTCTGAACGTGCTGGCCCTTCTTTCAGGCCTCCCATGAAGACGGGATTGGACACATCGTCCGAATACGCTTTAGCGTACATCCCTGCCAACAGGGTCTTCAGTTCTTGGACATATGTCTCCAAGTCCCAAGTGCCCTGACAGCACCTCAAAAACGCCAGCTGATTCTGGAAAACCAGATCAGGCGTGGCATACAGTTCATACGCTTTTGCTTAAGGACTTCCCAGGTCGGGAACACGTCCGTGACCGAATCCAGACACGTAAACGCCCATGTACGGGCTTTACCCGTACGATGGGTCAGTGCAAGTCCCACTTGCAAGTGTCCGCGATCACATTCGCTGTGGCGAAGGCCGTTTCGACCTCGCGAAGCCACACATAAAGGTTATAACCTTTTTCGCCGGTGAATTCCTTTAACCTAAAGGACAACGGAGGGCGCACCCCCGTAGACGTGGAGTGAATTCCACGAAAATTCGCCTCATGGGCGATGAGGGCGTTGACCCTCTACCTTACGGCATCAAGGCCCTACTCCACTAGGAGCTGCATGCCTTTGCCACCTAGTCTGGATAACAGCCTGTTAAAGGCTTCCTGCTGGACGAGAGTTAGCTTATCCCAATCGTCCTGATTCATTCTTTGCACAGGATGTTGTCGTCTACCAACACAGGTGTTAGATTGACTACAAGTGCTACCAGATGTAGCAGGTTCGTACACGCACGGTGCGGCTAGCGCACAGAGGAAGACTTTCCTAAAACGGCGATACGCCGCTACTTAGCCAATACGCAGGCCACTTTAAATATGGTCCAGGCCATAACTACCATAAATAAACTCTTTATGGCCTGGTAGGAAATTAGTTTATGGACTAATTACGGTCCTACAGAAAACTTATGGTTTATTGAGTATTAACGTTTAGTAACTGCCGGAATTGCTTGGCATGTAGAATTCCCTCCGGAGAGAATTCTATGAGCGAACTCCGGAAGTAGTTTTTGACATACTTCACGATGGAAAAGTCACTTTCGACACTAGCTGTGCCTGGAAATACGGAGGCTAAACCGCCACAGAACTCTTGTAGCACTGAAAAACGACCCCCCGTTAGTGACCAGCCGTCCTCGAAGCTCGTTGCTGCATTGCATCCTCTCACGGCGTTCTTAAATGCCCCCATTGATTCAAACTCTGCGAGATTAGAAAGGAAATCCTGCTCGATCAAATCAACTCTTGAGGTAGACCATCGAGTAAGGAGTAGTTCGCGATAAGTGCGGACAACAGAATTAAAATCTCAGCCGCGTAGTTGCACGAGATGGTGAGGAAGAACGGCAGGAAGAGCTGTAACAGCTTCATTTGTCGAGCTTCTCTCAGCCGAGATGGACCCAATACCGGAAATTAGCTTTAAAACAGCATGACCAAGGTCGAGCAGAAGTGACCGAGGGTCTTCCTCTGTCAGCGTTTCAACCCAATCAACAACAAAGGTTCCAAGGTCCTACCATACCAAGATTGCAAGATATATACATACTAACAGCAGACCACTAAAGTATAATGATCTTACCTCCAAAACCCACGAATATCTTCCGTATTGAGGCTAAAGCGACCTTCGGTAGACAAAATGGGGTTGTCGTCAGCTCCAAGTGCCTCACGCTCTGAATCATTGATATATAGGGCGTTGAAGAGCTTAATCAACGTAGCAACGAGCTTCTCCAAAGCTTCAAGCTGCTGAGAAAACAGCGTTGTGTGACCCTGGAGAGTCTTGGCAGCGATCGAAGCAACACTTGATATTTTCTAAACAGCCATGAGCACAATCCACCACGACTTTGATGGAGCACAGCTCGGTTGTTGCTGCTGGACATACGCGCAGACTTGGATGTGATGGATCTTGAACCAGAAGCTCGTGCGATGCATGGACTCCCAACGCGTATCCTGTAGCTTCTTCGCATGCGACTTGATCTCCGAGATGAGAATCTGTTGCCGGCGAAGGTATCCAAAGAACGTCGTTAATGTCAAATAAAACTGCTCGTCCATGAGTGATTTGAAGAACGCCTGCATGAGCAAATCCAGCTGGTGACATCCGCACCAAATCCGAATAAGTCCCGGAAGTTCCACTTGCTCAAATCGAGTTGCGAGACCTATAGAGACGTATATGAGTGCAATGATTACTATCATCCAACAAATTAATTTAATGTCAGACATCAAACCTTGAATACTCCTTTCATACTGCGGGCGCCATCAGTCACAACGCCGACAAGAGTTTTTCGCCATTCTCGGCAGATACAGTCGAGGATATTTACAGATATGTTGAACATATTCTCACTAGTGTGCCTCTCAAACACAAGAACAGATAGAAGATGAAGATCGAGGATCGTTCCTTGCCAACAGAGACGAATTCGGATGTCAAGTTACGACACGCCTTGATGAGTAGACATATCGAGATCAATCGAGAAGGCCCATACATTGGGCGCCATCAACATCTCTGCAATCTCCTGCAGGCACAGCGCACAAATGAAGCGAGAGTATTGACAAACAGAGGCCTCGTTGATGAAGCCGATCGATGCGAGTCCCATTTGTTCTTTCGTAGCAGTACTGATGGAAAAGATTTGTCGAAAGGTGACACCAACAGCGAGATACTCAACAGTCAAGTTGAACTGAACAGGATTGGAAATCTAGAGTATGCATGTTAATAGTATATACAGCACACTCTATATCACGAGACAACATGCCTTAATACCGTAGCGGTGAGTATGATCCTCGCCGTTTGATTCCTCTATCTCGTCAGCAGCAGCAAGGTCCACGAAGGCAGCAAGCGCGAGTTCACGGGAAGACGCAACCTCCTCATCTGCATCGGGATCAAACAGCATTTCCCCGATAAGAACATCAACTATGTCCTTGTTCACCGCAAAGTGCAACGCCGTCTGCGTTCCAGCGAAATGGACATGCACAGTAGACTTGAAGAGACGCCCATTAAAGAACAACTCCCTCTCCTCTTTGCTGCTCTGATTGTACACTTCCCATTTATTCGGGTGTTGGTTCTCCAAGTGAGCCTTGATTTGGTCCGCTCGAAACGATGTGAAGAAGTGGACATTGCACATAGCCTTGCGCTTAGCACCTATCTTGAATTCACGTCCGAACGCAGAACAGAAGCGACACTCAAACGAGACAACCTTCTGTGTTTGAGGGTGTCGCACCGAGATGCGGAGACCATACTTTTCGACATATGAAAGGTTGCGTGCAGGTGTCTTTTTAGGAGGCATCGCCTACAGAGAAGAAATGAGTTGAGAGTTTAGAATCCAATGCAGTCCCCACGCACTGCGAAATAAAAAATAAAGTATAATTTATTTATGGCCCGCAGCAAAACTTATTCATGGCCCATTCCCATAAATAAGGCCCTAGGGCCACAAAAAAAGTGGTCTGACGATACGCCCTTATAAAAGGGCTTAGTAAGAGATCGCTCTCTTACTCGGGGCCAAGATTCCCTTGGTTTACGAGTTAGTATAGACTAACGCCTTGATACAAGGCTTCCCTTAGAAAGGGGGTAGTTAAGGGAAGGTATTCCCTTTCAATACAACACTCACTGCGCGCGCGACCGGTCGAGATCGTGCGCCTAGAAGTCTTTAGTGTATTTTGTAAACTGATGTATATTTAATATGTAATTAGCCTAAATTAATAAAACTAATGTAAACTATATGTAATACTAAGAAGAACTTACTCAATTCGTACCTAGCCGAAATGTAATGTACACCACCTGTGTACCAACACGTGGCAGGCTGCCACGCCTCCACCAAGGGCTCCTGTCCTGATTGGTTTAAAATAACCAATAGGTCCAAACCTTTCGGACCGGTCAATACTTGACCTCAATCGTTGTCTACTTACGTACACCACGTAACCAAATGTAACCCTGTTACATCGTGAAATAAGCATCCAAATTCGCAGAAGATCCAGAACTTCCTTTTCTACGGGGCTTTAATTCAGCTCGCCGCTCTTCAGTGTCCGGCTGGCGAATGCGACGGGGCAATACACTTGATCATGTTCTTGTACCAACGCTGCCCACTTGCTGGCATAAACCACGATCACCGGCGTTTTGGCTTGATCAAAATGGCGCAGGGTTGGGGCTGACGCAATCTTCGCTTTCAGCACACCGAATGCCAGTTTTGCCCTGATCAATCGATCGTCTTCATAATCCGAATTCTCCTTGATCGATGATCGGGTCCTCAACTCTTGATAATCTATCTCTTAAGGTGGAGCGGCTGATATAAGTTTTTGAGGCTTGATCAGGCGGTACCACGGCGCCCGGACTGCCGACTGACCAAGGGGGTCCTCCGGTTGTACTTGACTGCTTGTGTTTCTGCTCACCTTGTGTACCCGACGGCTTAGGCGTGGGTTGCTCTCCAGGTGGCGGGAATGGCACATTACAATTCCTTGTGGCAAGACTGATTTGACTTGTGATGAGTCGACTGATGCGAACAGGCAATGATCAGGCGCAATCAAGCTTGAACTACGTGAGATCAGGTGTGATCAACAGTGATCAGGCTTGGTCAGGCACTAAGAGTCGTTGATCAGCGGTGATCAGACTCGATCAGGCGTGATCAGGTGCTAAAAGTCGCTGATCAGCTAGTTGGAGCGAGTTGGGAGCAGCTGAGTGCGGGTAGCAAGTCACAGTGTGTCGATCAGGTGTTGATCGGCGAAGGGGTACTCGATCAGGCAGCGGAAATCTTCACTGCCCGATCACAGAGCTTCCTTAAGCTTAATCCGTCAATAGAATACCCAAAAATACCTTGTATTCTAGACTTAAGCCTTAGAGGGACAGTCGATGAGCGCGTTCGACGGGCTGATCGACGATTACCACCAAAAATCCGCCTAGTGTTCCCGTGGGGCGCTTAAGGCATCCGAACACTAGGGGCCAAAACGTGGACCAATAGGGGAAGAGGTGAGAGCGCACTGCTCGATCACGTTCCCGAGACCAAAAAACCTTTAAAAGAAGAACCGCTGACACACGGGCGGAGTTGCAGGTGAGTTCTCACGTTCTACGCCTATCGGTGGGCCAAAAATGCACTAAGTGCTCCCGCCCGGGACGTAGAGGTATTTAGTAGAAGGGAGGCCCTAAGTTGCCGTCCCTGTAAACGATCGGCGCGATAGTACGCAAAAGGAGAACTGTATTATTGCTTATATCCTAATATATACCACAAACCTAATATCAACCAATCAGAACTACCCATTCCTACGCATTTTGTCGACCATTCAACCGCTTACCTTCGGGTTACCGTCAGGTAACCATGCCAGTTGTCGCATCGTCTGATACGTCCTTTCCACGCCTCGTCCCTGTCCGCCACCGTTGTGTCAACAGTTGTACCGTCTGGGTACCAATTGTGGTACCGACTGTGGTGCCCACTATCGTACCACCTTTTGTACCGACTATTGTACCGACAAAATTTGTGGTACCCTCTACCACAGCTACGCCTATAGGGGTGCCTATAATTATGCCCCTAATTACGTACCAATTTTGCGGTACGCTTTACCACACTCTCTTAATTCGTAGAGTACAGCGGCATAGATCGCGAAGTCTTCAATAAATCGGCGGTAATAATTCAGGGCTGTGTCTTCTAAATCCTCCCTCAACTTATTCATTTTAATCCGTCCTGTCCACGAAAATCCGAAGGCCGTTTCAGCGCTCTCAAAGTTCTCCATCAACAGATACGCCCATTGCTTGATCCCGGCACCTAGGCCTGGGTATATTTCTGCCCCAGAAAACTTCTCCACGGTCAACTTTGGTATCGTGTTCATCCATTGACCGAAATGCGGCATTTGCATATGCCCAACAACTGCATTCTTGCCTCGAGTTTATTGACTTTCTTGAGATGCAGCAACCTTAGATTGTCAGTTTTCCCCGTCTCCCAGAATAATGATGAAGTCCTCCACATGTTCCCGGCAATTTCCAAACGATAGTATGCTCCATTACGATCAGGTTTTCCCTTAGCCCAGCTACGTAACCTGTGTAGATATTTAATGGGCATGTCGTCCGCCCGCTACTTCATATTATTGTAGTACTTCCCACTGTCGATATTCCAAAATAAATCCGCACTTATAACCTACTCACCGAGTCTGGCAAATTCACTCGTAGTTCGCTACATAGCTTATGTCATTTTTTTCCTGGGTCCTTCATCAAATCACTGACGATCAAATATTGTTCTCTCTCAGGTAATATAGGTAGAATTTTCAAATTTAAATCCACAGTTTCAAACACTTATTAATTATTAGATATAACGTCTAATATGCCCCTGTTTTGGCCCAAAAATTCTAAAATGCCCCTCTTCTTAAAAAAATCCTAAAATGCCCCTGTTTTCGCGGTGCCCTCCACTCGCTAAATTTAAGGCGACTATTTAATGAAACATTAGCTTGCCAATCATCTCTAAGTTTGAATGTCGGTATTACAGGGGCATATTAGATATTAGACGTTATCTCTTACATCTATCAAGTCCATAAATGGAATACCTACCCTCCATGGACCACGCATAACGAAAACGTGTATTAAGATGCGGACTCAGGTAGATGTGAAGTCTTGCGCGAGCTCTGCGTCGTCCGAGTTATCAAGTCAAAACTTGCGTGTCATTAATGTGGACCGAAAAATGCTTCAAACGCGAGCAAATGAAACACAGCGTCGTCGTCGCCACAAGGAGTGCGAAGCGAGTCTTTTGTGCAATCGTGGTCTATCGTCGTGGCTATTCTTCGGTGGAGATAAAAAGGCGCAAAAAGAAGTAGTGGAGCCGCCGTCAGCTTTTATTTATAATGTCTTAATCAGCACCAAGTACATCGTTTGGAATTTCGGACCGCGCGCGTTGCTGGCGCAATTGAAACGTCCTTCAAACGTATATTTCCTGTTTATTGCTATGATGCAGACGTTTCGAGAAGTGAGTAATACGAGTGGCATCCCGACAATTCTATTGCCATAAAGAGGCCTTGGAAGACCGAGAATGTCATCGAGGAGATCATGTGGCTAAAAGTCGACTGGTATTGACGCTTACTCCATTGGGAAGTTGGCAGCAGAGACAATGAGGAGAGTTACGTGTTGGTGATATTGTTAAGGTGATGAATGGTGAGACTATCCCGACCGACTTGTTCTTACTATCTGTTGAAGCGCTGAAACATGACAGCGATAGCAGTACAGAACAGCAGGTACAAGCCCCAATGACATCAGACCAAAAAATGATCGACCCATAAATTTCTTGGAGGGTGGAAAGTGTTACAATCACGATAGTTCAGAGGCTGTCACTGCTGATCAAGAAAACAGGTCTCACGAATCGCTAACACAGGTGCAGACAGATGCGACTAACATGGATTTCATCGAAACAAAATCGCTGGACGGTGAAACAAATCTAAAAATCCGTACAGCAATTCCACTATTGGCTGTATTTTGTCGAGGATCGAGCGGCAAGAGTTGCACGTCGATGGTGCTGGACAAAACGAGCTGCGAGGAACATTGATGTGCGAGCAGCCAAACAATCGAATTACCATTTTTGAGGGCACTTTTTCGCTGGTCATGGACCCACGTCACGCTAAAAAGTTTGGAATACAAAATATTGACGTGAATCCTGCCAGTCACCCGTCCCAGGTTGTGACTGCTGAGCAGTTTAATACCGATCTGTTGCAGGCAGAAGCGACTGGAGATGATCTTGTGTGCGTGCGCATGCCAGTTACTGCAAAGCAGATGCTGTTGCGGAGCTGTGTGCTCCGAAATACAGGCTCTGTCACCGGTTGGGTTGTATTTACCGGGCACGAGACTAAAGTATTCTGCAGCAACACGGAGCCCGTTGTGAAAACTTCTTCTATAGAGAGGCGCCTGAACCGGCTCATTATCGGTATTGTTTTTATCCAGCAGTTCGTCCTCGATGTCTCATCCTCTGATTTAGCTGTTGAGGTTACACTTGCGATACTTTATCATCATGCAAAATTTTGTTCCAATTTCCCTCAATGTTTTGCTGGAGTTTATTAAATATGAGATAACGTCTAATATGCCCCAGTTTTGGCCCAAAAATTCTAGAGATAACGTCAAATATGCCCCTGTAATACCGACATTCAAACTTAGAGATGATTGGCAAGCTAATGTTTCATTAAAAAGTCGCCTTAAATTTAGCGATTGGAGGGCACCGCGCATTTTAGGATTTTTCTAAGAAGAGGGGCGTTTTAGAATTTTTGGGCCAAAACAGGGGCATATTAGACGTTATCTCTAATTATTAAGTCGAAGAGTTATTTTTTGTTATCCACTAAATCGTCCTAAGTTATGAATGCTCAAGGTCGTTCTCAACGGAATGTACGTATGTATCCCTTGCATCTCTCACTCTGCTTCTCTCACTGACGAATTGTTGTACTAAAACAGGCCCGTCTTCCTCCTGAAGTGAATCGCATTGTGTACGTGCGGAATTTACCGTTTAAAATCTCGTCTGAAGAGCTCTACGACATTTTTGGCAAATACGGGGCCATTCGGCAGATTCGGCTTGGCGTGAATAACGATACGCGGGGCACAGCCTTTGTGGTGTACGAAGATATTTACGACGCAAAGAATGCAGTGGACCATCTATCAGGGTTTAACGTTTGTGGCCGGTACCTCATCGTGCTCTATTATCAAGCCAACAAAATGCAGCAACGCAAGGGTGCAGTTGCCGACTTGGAGAAACAGAAGCAGGAATTGCAAAATTTGAAAAACAAGTATGGCGTTGAGTGAACATTAGTATGTCAGTGCAATGACAGAAAAACATTTTTCAGAATAATAGAAACCTATAAGATAACACCGACCGGTAGCTTGACTTGAGTGTGATGCGGTTCACACAGGGCTCGAATTGCTCGCATGTGTTTGTAAAAGATTTGACGGCGGCAATTCGTCGGACCGATTGCGCGCATCAAAGTGGCTCGGAAGAACGACTGAGTCGTTGCATCTCTTAACGCCGCGTGGCGGCAGCAAGACATCGCTTCCGTCTGTGAAGGTATCCATGTCTCTGGACGGTAATGGCAGGTCGCTTTGACGCACGCATGAGTCATGAAGGCCGACAAGAAAGGGCGTCGGACAATGCAAAACAGGCGTTGAGGGCGAGTGGGAGAACGGCGACGTACACGTGACTCCACACGAGCGGATCCAGCAGGATGCCTGAGCAACTTGACTGCCCCGATCTAACCATAGCTTCGGTTGAGGGTTGAATGATCTTGGTACTGAGCAGCCTTTTGTTAGCTCGAATTTTTTCAGTACTGGGGAGCTACCCGGCAGCAGCGCCTGGGCGGGTACACTCACTCAATGGGCTCTTCATTCTGAGGTTCTTGCACCAAAAAAGTCGAGGAGACTTTGTACCATAAGCCAGACAACGGGCAATCATAATCGCGATCCCGACGGCTACAGTTTAAATGAGAAGCAAGCAGTGCAGACTGAAAGGGAGCGACAGCTGTAAGAGTTGAACTCACTCGGGTTACCCCAATAGGATATGATCTCGCTGATCACTTCAACTACTAGGCCGGGGTAAACGATGAGCAAGAACAGGAAAAATGAAGTCGCGAATAGTAGTAGTCTGATCAAGAATAGATCACCTTCCTTAGCAGCCAATCTTGGTCAGCTTGCTTCTCCGTGTGCCGCAGATGACTGATCGACGCAAAAGATCCCCCTTGTCAGTCAAATGTGGATCCAGGCCTTGGATTAAAGGAATGATCTCCGATCCGCAGGTGGACCGAGAAGACAGTCCTCTGAATACCACACATACATACGCACGAGCTAACTGGCGAAACGTAGCTTGCAATGTGCTCATCGGTATACTGGATCCGATTATCCCCTTGTTTTTCGCCCCAAAATTACGTACCGGTACTTAGTTTCGTGTGTGTGTCATATCTGTTCTCATCGCACGTAGAGATGCCGGTAGAGCAGGACCCGAGCAGCCAATTTGTCGACTTTACGAACGCAACAGCCTCCGAACAGCTCATTTCTGATCTCGAGCAAGCCTTGATTGGATGGCAATTGTCTGGCAAAGGCCATGCGTCGTTCGAGGCGCTCAGCGCAGCGTTCCCGAACGATTTCATGTTTTCAATTGAACGCCCGTCCACGGCAGTAGATACCGCTGTTTGGACAAAAGAGTTGCAGTATCAGCCTGCTGGAGACAAGACAGTTAAGAGTTATCGTCTTATGCTCTTTGTTTCGAAACGTGACGAGATACCACCGAGGGAACCAGCTGGATCCGCGGCGAGGAAGGTTACGAAATGGCAGCGCGGACTCGAGCACTTTACGCCAACGATGTTGTCCGTAGCTGACGCGAGCAGAGATTTCAAGTGGTTGGTAAAGCGAGAAAAAGAGGTAGAGAAGCAGGAAGACGAGAGGGAAGCATCAGAGCGTGTCTTGCACGACACGTTCTCGGAAGACAACAGAGAGGCAAAATTTAGCCGACAAACAACGTTTGAGAATGTGGAAAAGTGGTTTGGAGTGAGTGAATTTCTATTGCTGAGCCGATCACCGCGACAGGAGACGAAGGAAACGGAAGAGAGGAAGGCTGGGGTCGAAAGTGAGGACGGGAGACGAAAACATGCGAGAGAGTTTCAACATGAAAAGACTGGAAAAGGGGGCGTGGGAACTACCAGTATCAGTCAGGACCAAGTCTTCATGGCCGACATTTATATTGATCAGAACGAGGCGGGGATGTTATTGTCGGCGATGAATGTAGCACTCAACAACTGTAATTGCACGATACCAGCGTTTGTACCAGTACTCGAGCCGTCGCGGGGCATGTGGATTGGATCAGCAGTACCGGGGGCTACGGGCAACGTGTCAATGTCCTTTGAAACCGACTCGGTGACGGAGTTGAACCCGCACCAGAGCTATATCAGTGGATTGCTCGACTTTTTTAAGGTCAAGTTGCAGTTACCACCACAAGTTGAGGAACAATGTCGAGTAGAGGCGGACACATCAGGGGAATTCGCTATTGGCATGGCGGTATCAGCTTCGTTTCGTTATTCGTGGGAGCGATCGAGTGATCCTCGTGAAGTGACTTCAAGGAACCATCAAGCCTGGAGAACGATAGAGTATGACCTGCCGACCCCTGACCAGCACCGCGTATCTCAGATTGCGAGCAAGCTGTTCGGCAATAGGCGTGCGCAGTCATTTTTTGGAGCCTCTAATAATCCTTTGGTTGCAATAGACCTTACCGTCAGTTGGCCGCAGCTGCGTGAAGGCACATACGTCGACAATGTTGTTCACTCAACGCTCAATCCAGACGCGGCGCCGCATTGGATGCTAGGCGTGCGCTTTGTAGAGATGCTTTCAGAGAACCCGCGCAAGCCATCTTTACCGCTGAGCAAACAAGTGGCAAATCTTGTGCGTGTGTTTTCCAACACGAGAGAGCTAAACGAAGGCATTTTGGTTTCCGAGTTGGCACCACCAATGCCCGCCATTTCCTCCTCATCTAAGCCATCTGCTGGCTGTGATGGTAAAGGATGTTCTGAGGCTGCTCTGCAGGAGCCGTCCTCGAGTATATCAGACTCGATCCCTGCCGCCCGCGCGGCTGTTGTGCTTGGAAATGCTCTTTCAAGCTTAGTTTCTGCCGCCACATGGAAATGCTCCGATGCAGATGAGATCCGGCGGATCGTTTCCGAGCTGTTTGATGATGTGAAAACAAGAAAAAATCACAGTGTGAGTGAAGACTTCAGTCGCGAATTTAGTGACAAGTCTGGTGTCGCGTTGGCGAGCATGCCCAGCTCCGTCCAACACGGCGCACCATTGGGAGAACTTGTGTCAATCGTGGCAACTAGGATGTCACAATTACGTAAGTGCATTTCACGAGGCATACTGGTTCACTGCATTGATCTAACGCACTCGTCGCACTATTATACTGTGCAGACAGTATCAATTCCATGGCTTTATTATGGGTTGAATTCGTAAAAGCTTTGAGAGACCGATGGCTGCAACAACAGTTGCTTCCCTTCATGGTACGGTGCATCCCACTCTTTTGCTTGTATCGTTACACTTAGCGAACGTTTATGATCCGTAAACCTTTTTCGATGGACAGAGTACCTGCACGAATAATGGAGATGGCAATCACAACGCTAGCTCCCATTCGCTAGACGCCCTGTTCCTATTGGACCCAGATGCGATAAAACTGCCAACCCCGGACTTTCGCCAATGCCTCCTGCACCAAAAGCTTCAGTTGTTGAACATCTGCATTCTCAGGTGATGTCGAATTCATTGTTTATATCCATCCATGCATAAGCACCGACACACGCATATTAAATCTCAATCTATTTCTCAGTGAAGCACAAGCTCTAAAACCAGCTACGACTGCCCCATTCAACACACTTCACGAGAAAAGAAAGTGTTTTGACCAAGAACATATTGGGAACGACAGCAACTTGCCAGTTGCAGAGAATGAAAGAGACGTGGATGATGCAGGCAGCTGTCCCAGCGATGATGAATTCTTTGATTCGATAGAACAAGACCAAGTGCCTCGACTGTCACTTCCTCGTTGTCGTGAGGGGATTCTTTGTGAAGCTGTAGGAGTCGTTTGTCTTCAGACAAACGAGCCTTTGTTTGAACCACGAATCCAGACTTGTGTTCCCATGACAGAAGATGTAGCAAAGGAACAACAAGACCTGCTTACTCGCTTAGGCGCAAGTATCGAGTCCGACAAATTACGTCAACAGCTTCAAAGTACGACGCTTATCTCCGATATGCAGGCCTTTAAAGCTGCAAATCATCGCTGCTGCCTCGCAGATTTTATCCGTTGGTATTCGCCGAAAGATTGGATTCCATTTGAGACGTTGGATCGTAGCGCGGTACGTGAGCTGCCGCCAGAAGGACGGGGAGTGTGGTGGTTTGAGGAGCACGGCATGTTATCGGAGCGCATGCGTTTCGGATCAGGTCGCGAGCATATTTGGCATCAAATGTGGGAAGCAAGTGCCCCAATCCCAGCAAGTCGTCAAAAGCGGACTTTCGATCCTGTGCAAGAATCGGAAAAGATTTTTCATTACCTGGAGACACTGGCACCACACGAACTTTTTCACCAAATGCTAGCAGGTGCCATCTCGAGTGGCGTGTTTGCTTTAGAGACTGCGTTGCCCGTGCACGTCTCGGCGACGACATTACCAGTCGTTTACAGCGCGTTGAAAACCCTACGTTCGCATGGAAACCGCTCCATCTTTTTGTTGGATGAAGTGCTAGCGCAGTCACAAGTCGCATTTACCGCTGCAAGCAGGCGAAAAGTAAATGAGCAGGAAGCGTCCAACGCGGCCGTGCATCAATGTCAGCAACACCAAGTTGCATTTGAAATGGCGCTGGATGCCCTTTGGAAGTTTGTGCACTCCCTTGAGGTCACCGAGGTCCTCGTGACAAAAGCCTTGTCGCTATGTAAATACTTTTTGGATGCTGAGGATGTCGAGGGCTCGCTCTCACTTGTAAATTTGCTACTAGTGCCATCACCCTCGCACCAGCAGCTAGCGGAAATATCGGAATTGTTAAAGAAGAACAACTTGCGACAGCTCGTGACGGCGCTTGTGCTGTCTACGCCAGAGGTAGGACCACCGGCGCCTCCCGTTCAACGTGAATATGTTCTGCGCTGCATTTGTCCTCGTCCGTTTTTGCGCGAATATTATGGTGACGAGAATTGTTTGAACACAAGAAGGTATATCGAGTCCGAAGAGCTGGAAGAAATGCCCTTGGTCGTTTCTCGCATGTATGCTGCGTTCAAGAAGCAAACAGTGCGTTTCGCATTGGTTCTAGCGGAATCCGAGTTCTAGCGTGTTGGGTAGGTAACAGGGCGACCTCAAATGGGAAAACTTGTGTCGTCCATATGTTCAGGCAGTCTCGATCTTGTCACCTCGCCAACACAAAAGAAATGCGAGATCACGCATCACGCCAGTGCATTCTTGCGTGAACTCGAGTTCATTCTCGCCCATCCAAAGTCACATAGATATGGTTTCTTACAGGCTGGAGATAATGAGGTCAACTAGCCTGAGGAGATGTAACAGTTGAAGTAATTCATATGGAAGAGGCAACATTTTTTGCGGATCTGGCAAGGTCATACGCGTCCCCCGTTGCCCATGGAGTCGTATATGATACTGGCGTGCATTTGTCTTAACTATCAACAAGAGCATTCCATGATTCACATGGGGAATCATTTTTTTTTCTTTTTCTTCCGTGTATGACATCCGGCGGTTGAAATAGCGGGTCTGGAAGAAATAAGTCAATAAAGTACCGACGTTTATCATCATTCCTTTAATCTAATTGATGATCAAGGAGGTCTTGCCAGTCTTTCAAGACGTCGACTTCGACCAACTCATCTCGACATCAGGTCCTTCTTCGAACGGTAGTATCGCACGCTAGCGTACATGATGGAGGACATCGTGGACCACAGGGTGGAGTGGCAGGTCAATCAACGGCGCTGCTGCCCACTACTTGGGGATCGTTTGAGAGCTTCGTTGCCTCTCGTGCTGACTCCATGACATCAAAACCAATGAAAGTTTAGTTGAAATAGGGGGGCGACCAAAATATGATAGAGCCAAATCCCGATTTATTTTCGGTTAAATTACCTCCTTTTTTGTGCCGTCCGGTATATGTTTGTATCGGTGCCACCAAAATGAGAAACTGAGGAGAGAAGCCGGAAGAAATCGCGAGTGGTCAGATTTCCCGTCTGTTGAGAATATTCGTGATGTGTCACTCGAAGTGGCCACAGCTGTGTGCAAGACTGCTCTTGAAGAAGACGTTGCAGGGATTCGACCAACAATCCGTTGCGGAGCATCGCTAAAAGACTACGTTGCGTCCAAGATGTACTTCCCATCGTACCACACCCTCGTCGAGTAAGCGACTAAATCTGCCGTTAAATACGTAACTTTATCAGATAGTGGATGTGCGGATAGATTTCTTGCAATATTGATTTGCTGCAGCATATCTATTCAACAGTTTGTTCCTTGATCCCTACCCGTCTCGTAAAGATCTCACTCCACGTTTAGTGCTGCAACAAGCCGAAACGTCAAGTTCAAGAGATCGTCATGGTATCTTCAAGCTATGGAAAGCTGGCAGTTAGACAGGAAGTAGCACAGCGCTCCTTTGTTTTCTACGACACCTCTTCGCTCCTATGAATCATAGCATAGCATCCATCTCACCTTCCTTTACCTCCGTCCGGTGCAAGAAAAGCGAACATTGACACAGGTCGTCTTTAGACTTGCGAAGAGTCTGTAAACAACCGGTCACGGAGCGTTAATATCAACTCCATTAGCTACTCAACCCTCTGACCCGGTTCCAAGAGTGATGTCATGTCCACGATTCCAGGCGAATGTCGTTCAGTGCTATTCGTTTGCCTTTCTCACTCTTAAAAATTCTCGACCAAGTACTTATCGTCTAGACATATAGTTCAGTCAGGAGTACGTGCAGTACATCCCTTTAAGGTTATCAAAATCGAAGCGTTTATACTGTGGTTCGTCATGGTGATTCGATATGTGAAGCGGTAGGTGCCCAAGGCTGGGACGCTATGATTCAGCACGTACTCACTGGTCGCCTCTCTACGGACATCATCCGTCACTGTCAGCGCCATCACCAGAAAGCAGGGTCAGTAACAGTGTTTTTAGTACATTCGAGGGTTCACATTCTTGTAGGTACTGAAAACCAATCGCGTACCACTCGAGCACAGGCCAACTAAAGTTGGTTATATAATTGACTCAAGATGCAGTCGAAAAGAAATATCATCACTGACGAAAAGGATGGAGACCACGTACTCAATTCCTTCATCTATTTTTCGCTCTTATAGTCTACAGCGCAAGACAATCATGGTCATCGTCTCCTCAAATCATAAAATCACAGTGTTGGCAACCTTGAATCACGTAAGAGCATATTTCTCGAATAGGCGTCTGAATACCCCACTAGACCGACACGAGGAAATTATTCATACGAAACGCATTATCTCGCAGTCTTCGAGTGATTAAGCACATTGGACTTCCCTGCATCATTAGCGCTTCATTTTCATGATTTGGTAATGTTCCCAGTACCCCAAACTACGGCACCTAAAACTCGATGAAATGTGTGTACCACCTCAAATTCACATTCCAACTTATATCGGTAGGGGAAAGATTTATACAAAAATGGTGGAGATGGATACGATGTTACCGAGCAAGCCCCACGTGCAGCTACGTGAAGAAGTAGTGACACATCCACTCGTTTTACTTAGCATTGTGGATCATTACAATCGCGTAGCGCGAGACACTAGCAAACGAGTTGTGGGGGTTTTGCTGGTCTCGACGTTCCAGGGCAAATGTGACATAACGAATTCCTTCGCGGTGCCATTTGATGAAGATCTACGGAATCCTGGCATTTGGTACTTAGATCATGAATTTTTCTAGAGGATATGTACCAGCTGTTCAAGAAAATTAATGCCAAGGAACGGATTGTAGGCTCTACAGCTCGGGACCAAAGATCCGGAAGGCGGATTTGGATATTGACGATCTATTTCGTCGCTATTGCCCGAATCCAGTGCTGGTGATCTGTGACGTGCGCCCTAATGTCGAAGGGCTACCTACTACAGCGTATGGGTCCATCGAAGAAGTGGAAGAAGATGGTAAAGCAATCAAACGTGTCTTCAAACACATTAAGTCGAGTATCGGAGCTTATAAGGCTGAAGAAGTTGGTGTCGAGCATCTTCTCCGTGATGTCAATGATCCTTCGGTAAGCTCTTTAGCTGGACAAGTTAAGCACAAGATGACGGCGCTGAATGGACTGAGAGAGCGACTTGAAGAGATGAAAACGTACTTGGAGAACGTCGTGGCGGGACGATTGCCACCAAATCACCAGATCATTTGCAACATGCAGACGATCTTTTGTCTGCTACCGAATCTAAATGTTGACGCGCTTGTGCGCTCCATGTTCGTGAAGACAAACGACATGCATTTTGTACGTAGAGGAATTGGTTGACGTGGTTTTATATGACTCGAAACGAGATAGTGACATGTTCTTTGCTCTGGCGACAAAATGTACAGGTGATTTACTTGTCTTCATTGATCCGCTGCACGATTGCGCTGCATAATCTTGTGAACAACAAGATTAAGTACAAAGAGTCGGAAGATGTAGGTTTACGGAAAGGAAAGACTTTGCTGTGACTGACAAGGCATCAAAAGACTAGACGAGCGAAAAAATCCGTAGAATTCATGCACGTACTGCACTGGCACTGTATATCTTTTTCCGCTGATGTCTCCTTTTCAGTGGATGTGTGTTATGTGCTGACGAGTCGGCAAAGAGACCGGTGTGTCATCGGTCCATCAACATATTGATTGGTCAGGTAAAGCTGGAGGCCGATTTGCGTACCTGCTCGAGCTTGACCGCGAGATCCTGCTTGAACTTTCGTGGTAGAGCTTTAAATGGCTTGGTGACCGGCTGCATCGTTTAGCGTCTTGTTCGCTTGATCTGACTCTCTCGTTTCGTGGAGCTTATAGAGTGCTCGGATCACGGCAGCACAAGCGTGAGCTTTGATCACTAGGGCAGTACCTTTGTTGTTGGTCTGGTTGCACGTTTGGGTCTCGAGCATTGTGTTGAATAGATCCAACATAATTTTTCACTCACCACTTTTCTCTAAACTTGTCATATATGTTGTCGACGACACAGATCGCCGGCGGCTCTAAACTGTGGCCTGGCTAAAGTTACAATCTGTTAGAACTCAGAAGGATGCGCAATAATAGACACGGCTTGATACTGGACAAAAAAGGAGGTAATTTAACCGAAAAATAAATCGGGAGCGCGATTGGGTTGACTCTATCATTTTTTTGTTTCGCTCTAGCGCGCCCCGTTGAAATATTACATTTAGTTACGTTGGTGTACGTAAATGCACAACGGTTAAGGTCAAGTATTGACCGGTCCGAGTTCGGACCTATTGGTTGTTTTAACCAATCAGGGCGGGAGCCCTTGGTGAACCTGCCAACGTGTTGGTACACAGGTGGTGTACATTACATTTTCGGCTAGGTACGGATTAAGTAAGTTCTACCTAGTGTTGCATATAGTTTACATTAGTTTATTAAGTTGGGATTTGCTAACTTACATACCGTATGTATCGTGCATACCCCCTTTGATTGGCTGTTATCAGCCTGCAGGGTTTAGGGTTTAGGGTTGATTGGCTGCAGGGTTTAGGGTTTTGGGAGGGGTATGTACTAGGATGGACCCGTAATTTACAAGCCCCGTAATTTACCGTGATTTAGTTTTTTTACACGTAACTTATTTTATGTTTACATAAGAGCATCTCCACCGCGCAGTGTATATGGTAGTGTAAAAAGCACCGACGGGGAAAAAACGGTCGCAAAATATAAATAGTTTGTTCTGTAAGCGGCACCGCGTCACACGCTAAATGACTGTTTATCTGGTTACATGCAGCTGAATGCTTCCGCCTTTCTCTAAAACTGGGGCGTTATAGCATCACAGTTTCTTGCCGTATTGGAACAGGCTCACATAGAGACCAAATAAAGCTCACTTTCATTGTACAAGACTGTAACGTGAGTCACCAACGACGTTGGGATAATCTGTGCTTCTTCAGTTCTGATCAGTTCATTCTAGAATTCGGCTACGAGGATCAAACTGTTCTCACTTTTGGTGCAACGTTCTGTAGAAAAACATTCTTGACCGCTCTCGACCGTAACAGCCGACTCAAATGTCAGATTCTGATGAAGAACTGCACCAGTTTGCATTCGTTATGATGCAATGGGATCAAATGGATTCTGAGGAAGAGGAGGAAGAACGCCAAAACCGACGCGGAGGATCAAGGCCAGGACGAATGCCTAATGTCAATCGTAATCATTTGCATGCACATGAGAGATTGTGGAATGATTATTTTTCTGCAAGACCGATATACAACGACGAACAATTTCGAAGACGATATCGAATGTCGAAAACAGTGTTCAATCGCATTCTTGATGACATCGTTCACCATGAAGAATACTTCGTACAAAAGGCGGATGCACTGGGTAGACTTGGGCTCTCTGCTCATCAGAAAATCACCGCTGCCTTGAGAATGCTTGTCTATGCAGCTCCTGCAGATTCATTAGATGAGAATCTCAGGCTTGCCGAGAGCACAGCTCTGGAAAGTCTGCAACGGTTTTGTTGCACTGTTGTTGAGGTTTTTGGCCAGGAGTATTTACGTGCCCCTAACGAGGCAGACATAGCTGTGGTGGAGTCAAGTTCAAAATCGAATACATTTGTATCGACAACCTGACCACCACCATCGTGCCCAGCCTTCCAACTTACGGGGGGGGGGTACCCCGCGGACCTCCACTCAAAATATGGTCGATCGTCCGCTGCTGGCAGACGACCGGTCATCATCCGAAGACACTTGGTCCGATTCACTTAAGTTCATCTCACCTTGTGTACCCGATGGAATGGGCTAGTTACACACTCGGTGGATCGGGATCGCAGATTGATCTGATTCTGTCTTGAATATCGGAGACCGTGCTGGCTAGGTGTACCTAGGGTGGAACTCTTCACCCCAGGTATGTACATACCAGAATCATTTCCAAAAGATAAATTCCAATAGGTCGATCGTCCAAACGATCTAGACCTGACCAATACGAAATAATAGAGGGTAGACCAATCAACCGGTCTAGCCCCTGATCAATATGAGAGAAGACCAAAATCGGTCTAAACTCCAACCAATGTTATAGTAAACCAATATGTCCACGTAAAGACCCAATATGCCCGTGAAATTCCACAAACGATATATCCACGTAAAGACCAATCCAGTAAATAGCACGTTCCAAACGTACTTGACTTAAATTTGAGGATGTCGACCAATGCGTGCTCCCGTCGAGGGACTTCCGGCTGGCCAAATGCGCGTGTGGCGCGTCCAGACCGGGTATAATGAGCTAGAGGGGATTACTCGACCCTCTGATCCCAAACACTCCGCGGCGGGCAAAGGCGACTGATGCACATAGCAAAGGTTTAAAGGACCTCCTGTTGAGGTGTTATCCCGAAGGCAAAACCAAAAGATTCCAAACGACTTTTTCTCTTTTAGGCAAATTCACAACTCAAACCAATACTACCTCAATACGGTCCCAATATGTACCCACATGAAAATATGTAAAATGCCCAATGTCAGGTGACTCACCAAAACTTGCGTTCTTGACAATCCTTGAATCTGATAGGCTAAAAAGCCTCCCTTGTTTAGACCAATCCGAAATTCGACCAGCTGCCTGGACCAAAAGTGACCAAATTTGTGGTACACTTCACCACAGCCGCCCCTGAGTCCGACCGTGTCGCACAACGATAACGGTCTGACTCACCCATCACTTGACCAAATGGACCTTAATAGCTCACACTTCTTCACCATGGACCAGCCATCTTCGCCACCTGCGCCAGGTACTACCTTCACTGCACTCGATCCTCTTATGCTTCCTCTTGACGCTTTTTCTTGTAGAAACTCTATGTGCCGAGTCGCCCCACATTGCTTCACCTGTTCGGTCGGCCCGGTCTGACAGCCCACATAATTCTCCTGCACCTCAAACATCGGATGGGTGTCAGACTGGAGCCGAATCTGCCGGCAGCAGTTGGACGATCAATTGGACAAGACTTCGCTGCGCATGCAAGGCGACGATCTTGAGCAGCACCTTACTGAGCTCCAAGTTTCGGTCCAAGACCAGACCGGGAAGGTCCAGTCTTTTCAGGACCGGTCGGAAGCTTGGGCGCAGGAATCGGGTCGTCGTCGGGTGGCGCTAGACCAGTGCTGCCAGCGCTTGATTAACCTGCTGCATCCGTGTTCGTCTGCTTCCTCCAGCATAGATTGGTCTTCGTCGGCAACCTTAGTCGCCTTGGAGCAAGACCAAGACCGTTTGCAGCAGGACCAAGACCGACACCGTTCATTGGATGATATTCAGCAGCCCGAAATCGCACACAAATCGAAGAAGCGCGCGGACGCGCAGGGTAGCTCGAGGGCGCGGGGCATAGCGCGCGACCCCGAACTAGGGGGGATGCGTGCGGTGCCCCATAAGCGAGCCAAGACGCAGGCGCTTCTCGTGAACCCAAGATTGGACGTGAGTGATGCCTGCAACCCTGCCAAAACTCAAGCGCCCTCGCGCCCTCGTGCCGTCCGTACCGAGTACACAGGGATCTCGTCCGGGGAGAACTCCGGCGAAGGGTCCTGCGATTCAGAGTTCATGATCGCCATCCCGTCCAAGTCGCAGACGTGTCGGCGTAAAAGTTCCGTCCAAGCGGCATCGTCTTCGGGGTCGGAGCAGAAGACCAGTCTGCCAGGTGACAGCACGCCAGCATATGGGTCAGCGAAATCGGCGCCTTCGTTCCTGCCTGGCACGTCTGGACTGCACCGCCACTCCCGGCTAAAAGATATGGCAATTGGAGATCGCCCACTTCCGCCGCGGACCTCGGAATCCTGGTCCGGTCCGCATCAATACCGAGATCGGCGTCATTCCAAGAGGCGCGCGGGCGCGTCGAGTGGCTCATGGGCGCGGGGCGTAACGCGCGACTCCGAACACGAAGAGAAGCAAGCGCCGCCCCACAAGAAAGCCAAGACGCGGGCGCTCCTCATGAGCCAAAAATCGGATTCAAGTGATGCGTTTAACATCGCCAAATCCCATGCGCCCTCACGCCCCCGCGGGCGCATTCAGGTCGTACGATTTCCCAGCAAAATTCGGGCGGAAATTCTCGCCATTCATTGGCAAAAATTCCGCCCCCCAAAATTCACGCACGCAATGAGAAGAGCAAGGGCGCATCAGGAGGCGCGAGGGCGCGGGCCCTTGCGCGCGACCTAGAGCACGAGAAAAAACCGGAAATGGTGTAATCACTAGCCAAGATACGGGCGCAACTCCCAAGTGCGGTGAAGGATGCAGTTACGGAGAGGAAGGACTCCAAAAATCGCGCGCCCTCGACCCGTTTCGCCGTTCGGTCCAAGTCGGTATTGTTCTCGCCTGGGGCGGCTTCGGAGGGTGGATCGGTGGGTTCAGATGATCTCCTTCCCGCTTTATCTCAATCCCGATCCACCCAGCATCGTCGGTCCGCTGTCGCAGTTGAAGAGCCGACGTAAGAAGAAGACCAAGTGGCGCACTCGGAGGGTTACATCGATAAAGGGTCGTCGCAACTGGCTGTCGACGCGCCCAAACCAACTTTTCTGCCCGGGACTTCTGTTCGATATTGGCATGCTTTGTCGTGGACATTGAAGGTTGACGTGACTCTTCCTCCTTCTGGTCTGGCCACTGCCGACTCTCAAAGGACCCGATCTGGTCTGGTCACTGCCAAGGCGTCGCGTTGAGAAGACCAGGTTGTTAGCCGATGACGGCATATGGTACCCCGGTCTTGATTTCCCTTAGCCGGTCGCGGACCTCAAGGATGCTTTGGTCAAGCTTGACCAGAAGGAACCCTGGCGCAACCAATTTCAAGACCAAATTTCATGCCATCCGGCGCTGACCATCGGCCGCCTGTGGGGTGATAGCGAATGAAGTCCCAGGTAGTCGACCAGATAGCTCGTAATACATGTCATCATTACTTTTTCACATATCTGATCATCAAATCACTTGAACTAATTTCACCACTTTTTCAGAGTTGCACCGAACACGTTATCGTAAACAGTTCCACCCCCATCACGAAAAATAGTCATCACATTCGTCATTCCGCTACTCCAATTCGTCACAGTTCATCACAATTTCACATCAACTCCGGACCTTCCACATCTTCACACCGGTCTAGACCGACCGATGCTACTGCGTGTCTTAGTCTTGGTCTTCATGAGTCTGCATCACTGCGAAGCGATTACGACTGACTCGTTCTCGTTCGAACTCTCGTAGAAGAGCCCCACAATTCAAGTCGAGCTCGTCGACCCAAGTTGATTCATCATGGTCCTTCCATCGGACCAGGTACTCTCGGTGAGTCCGACCGAACCTGGTCTTCTTGGTCGACCGAACATCTAAGACCTTCTCCACTTCAAACTCGTCTTCCTCTAATGGTCGTTCCCAACTGTCCTCCGGCAGTAACGCTTCATCGAAATCAAATCTTTTTTCTTCGTATACCAGACAGGGAGTTTAGGGTCGATCAGGAAATTCTGGGTTGATCAGGAAATTCTCGGACCAGCTTCAACTTGGACACATGCACAATCGGGAAGACCTTGTAATCTGTACCAGTTGTTACTAGACGGGCAGCGTGCTTACAGATCAGCTCGGAAACACGGAAAGGGCCGTGCCACATGTGAGCCAGCTTCTTCGCATAGC
>CM047587.1:1709345-1734941 GCA_026184515.1 Peronosclerospora sorghi | reverse complement strand
CCCTTTCCGTGTTGCCGAGCTGATCGGTGAGCACGCTGCCCGTCTAGCAACAACTGGTACAGATTACAAGGTCTTCCCGATCGTGCATGTGTCCAAGTTGAAGCTGGTCCGAGAATTTCCTGATCGACCCAAAACTCCCTGTCTGGTAGACGAAGAAAAAAGATTTGATTTCGATGAAGCGTTACTGCCGGAGGGCAGTTGGGAACGAACATTAGAGGAAGACGAGTTTGAAGTGGAGAATGTCTTGGATGTTCGGTCGACCAAGAAGACCAGGTTCGGTCGGACTCACCGAGAGTACCTGGTCCGATGGAAAGACCATGATGAATCAATTTGGGTCGGCGAGCTCGACTTGAATTGTGGGGCTGTTCTACGAGAGTTCGAACGAGAACGATTCAGTCGTAATCGCTTCGCAGTGATGCAGAATCATGAAGACCAAGACCAAGACACGCAGTAGCATCGGTCGGTCTAGACCGGTGTGAAGATGTGGAAGGTCCGGAGTTGATGTGAAATTGTGATGAACTGTGACGAATTGGAGTAGCGGAACGACGAATGTGATGACTATTTTTCGTGATGGGGGTGGAACTGTTTACGATAACGTGTTCGGTGCAACTATGGAGAGAGTGGTAAAATTAGTTCGAGTGATTTGACGATCGGACATATGAAAAAGAAATGATGACATGTATTGCGAGTTATCTGGTCGACTATCTGCGACTTTACTTGCTATCGCCCCACAGACGGCCGATGACCATCGACGGATGATTTTGCACTTGATCCTGAAACTGGTTACGCATGGGGTCCTTCCGGTCAAGCTGGACAAAAACATCCTTGAGGTCCGCGACCGGCTCAGCGCAATCAAGACCGGGGTACCATGTGCTGTCGTCGGCCAGCAGTCTGGTCTTCTCAACACGACGCCTTGGCATGTCCGCGGCGGAAGGGAGCTGGTATCAACCGCCATGTTCTTCAATAAGTCGTACTTGTGAAGCCCGGATGTCCCGGGGAGAACCGAAGGAGACGGCGTCGAGGATATCGATACTGGTGCAGCGTCACTTGGCAGACCGGTCTTCTGCTCTGACCCCACTGTCGACGCCACTTGGACGAAACTGTCACGCAAATTCGTTTGTGACTTGGACTGGATGGGGATCATGAACTCGGAATCTCCGGACCCTTTGCTGGAGTCCTACTCAGACGAGACCCCTGTGTGCTGGATGCAACTTGCAGTACGGCGCGAGGGCGCTCGACTTTCCGAGGGTCTGTAGATGTCTTCCGTGTCCGAGTCCGAGTTCATGAGAAGCGCCTATGTCTAGGCTCGCTTATGGGACACTGCACGCTTCCCCCCGATTCCGGGTCCGCGCGCAGTGCCCCGCGTCCTCGAGCTACTCGGCGCGTCCGCGCGCTTCTTTGACTTTGGTGTAATTTCAGACTGCTGAATATCGGCCAATGAACGATGTCGGTCGTGGTCCTGCTGCAAGCGGTCTTGGTCTTGCTCCGAGGCGACTAAGGTTGCCGACGCAGACCAATCTATTCTGGAGGAAGCAGCCAAACACGGATGCAGCAAGTTCATCAAGAGCTGGCGGCACTGGTCTAGTGCCACCTAACGACGACCCGACTCTAGCGTCCAAGCGTCTGACTTGTCTTGATAAGACCGGACCATCCCGGTCTGGTCTTGAATTGAAATTTGAAGCTCGGCAATGCGTCGCGCGAGGTCGTCGCCTTGCATGCGCAGTGAGGTCGCGTCAAACTGTCCGTCCAGCTGCTGCCGGTGAACAAGTGCAAGTTGATCCCGGAGATGGGACTGATGAGCCTCCAGACGGGACAGCTCATGACGCGCGCTTACCAGCTCCTCTAAAATTGGTCGAAGCTGGTCATCATGATCGTCGGACTGCATATCGGCATCAAGCAAAGCACCTATTGCCTTGACGACGCTGGGAGGGATGAGAGCTGAAGACAAACGAGGGCCAAGACAAGTACAAGACGAAGACCAAAGATGCGCACCTCGTGTTGCCTGGTGGGCCACCTGGGTCCTGGGACGCATGTTTTCTGCAAGAGTATCCTGCATCTGCGTGTCGGCTGCAGTCTGACGCCCTTCCGATGTTTGAAGTGCACGAGAATTACGTGGGCTGTTAGACCAAGCCGACCGGACAGGCGAAGCAAGGTGGGGCGACTCGGCGCATAAAGTTTCTGCAAGAACAACAAGAACAAGCGTCAAAGGGAAGCATAAGAAGATCAAGTGGAGTAAAGGCAGTACCTGACGCAGGTGTCGAAGATGTTTGGTCCATGGGGAAGAAGTGTGAGTGACCAAGGTCCAGTTGGTCGAGTGATGGGTGAGTCAGACCGTTATCGTTGTGCGACACGGTCGGACTCAGGGGCGGCTGTGGTGAAGGGTACCACAAATTTGGTCACTTTTGGTCAAGGCAGTTGGTCGAGTTTCCGATTGGTCTAAACAAGGGGGGATTCTTAGCCTATCAGACTCAAGGAGTATCAAGAACGCAGGTCTTGGGTGAGTCACCTGACATTCGGATCTTACATAATTTTGTGTGGGTACATTAGGGACCATAGGGAGGTAGTATTATTGGTTAGTTGCGATTTTTCCAAGTAGAAGTCTTTTGGTTGCGGATTTTCCAAGTAAAAGTCTTTTGGTCTAGGAATAAGTGGCAAAAACCTCTTCTGGTCTTGGTATACACCGCAGCAAGGGGTCGCCGTTTTCTTTTCACGTACACTAGTCGCCTCCGCCCGCCGCGGAGTGTTTGGGGGCAGAGGGTTGAATTATCCCCTCTTGCCTATTATACCCGGTCTGGACGCGCCGCACGCGCATTTGGCCAGCCGGAAGTCCCTCGACGGGAGTACGATTTGGCGATCTCGACACTTTAAGTCAAGTACGTTTGGAACGTGCTATTCACTGGATTGTTCTTTACGTGGAGATATCGTTTGTGGAGTTTCACGGGCATATTGGGTCTTTACGTGGACATATTGGCTTATTGTAACATTGGTTAGAGTTTAGACCGGTTTTGGTCTTCTCTCATATTGGTCAGGGGCTATACCGGTTGATTGGTCTACCCTCTATTATTTCGTACTGGTCAGGTCTAGATCGTTTGGACGATCGACCTATTGGAATTTATCTTTTGGAAGTGTTTCTGGTCTGTACGTACCTGGGGTGAAGAGTTCCGCCCTAGGTACACCTAGCCAGCACGGTCTCCGATATTCAAGACAGAATCAGATCGATCTGCGATCCCGGTCCACCGAGTGTGTAACTAGCCCATTCCATCGGGTACACAAGGTGAGATGAACTTAAGTGAATCGGACCAAGTGTCTTTGGATGATGACCGGTCGTCTGCCAGCAGCGGACGATCGGACCAGATTTCGAGTGGAGGTCCGCGGGGTACCTCCCCCGTAAGTTGGAAGGCTGGCACGATGGTGGTGGTCAGGTTGTCGATACAAATGTATTCGATTTCGAACTTGACTCCACCACAGCGATGTCCCATCTGGCCGGGTGGAGGACCGTATCGGGACTAATAAGTTTTTTCCTCCCCATAAGGCTCCCACCGGAGCCGATCGGGACTATAGCAGGTGTTGCTATGGTTCTGGAAAGGATCAGGACTTTTGTCCTGATCTTATGTATTTGAATGAATGTTTGGATGAGAAGAAAATAAAAAGCAAAAACCACATAGAGCCTGATCGGAACGATCCAGGCCGACCCCCCAAGGTTCCCAAGAAGAGGCTCAGAATGCCGTCCGAAGAAGACTACCTGGAAGAGAAGACGCAGGTCGGGGATGGAGTCATCGAAGAAGAAGACCTGACCATGATGTACTACATTCATGAGTTGAAGCGATTTATTGCGAAGATCAGGTCATGCAAATAGTAGACCCCCAGATCCCCGATCGCCTTCTCGGACCCACCACCTAGCCGATCCGAAGCGACCGACCTTTGCCATTGGTGAGGAACCTGCTGGCGATGTTGGCCGAGGTTGGCATGAAGATGCGGAAGCCCGCTAACGTGAAGAAGCTTTTCGATCCGGACACTTGGAGGTTGGAGTTGTCGTTGTCGACCTTCCACGACCATTTGGTGCCGTTGGTGGGGGCGGTCCGCCGCCCAACTCCCATCTCGGCATTGAAGGTCACTGAGACTATTGAAATGGATGATGATGCATGCCCCGACGATAAGTCGTTATATCAGTCTCCACTTGCCTCGGATAACTCATCGGAGTTGGAGGTCGGTGTCGAGCGGATGGCCATGAGGTCGGACCAGACCCCATGGGAGCATAAAAAGGACGTGCAGCAACAAGGGGCTGCATGCCAGTCGGGGCCACGGGTGCCCCCACAGGCCTCAGTACCTCCAAAGGAGGATACCAACACGTTGCCCGTGACCCAAGCCAACGTCCAAGCCATGTTCGAAGCGATGATGGAACGTTTCTTGGGAGATCGATGCCGATCACCTCCGCGACCACATGTCCAGGACCGGTCTGACCGGCAAAACGTCAATTGTTGTGGATATGGAGTCAGTGGCATCAGCGGAGAAGCCTATCCGAACTGTTAAGCCAGTTGGAAAAGCAAAACGCAAGTCGCAACCAACCCGACCGCGCCGACCGAGCAAGAGCAGCGATTACGACATGGAGTCGGTCGGCGACATGGGTGATCACGATGGGTCAGACGGTACAGGGGCGGGCAAAGCACGTAAGGCTAACCTAGCTCCTACAACCGCATATGATCTTGGATCTGCCGCGATCCCACGTATTCGTATAGCTGCGACTACGGACCTTAAAGACTTTACCGGCAAGGACGCCGACGAAGAGCAAGCCAGGTCGTGGTTTGGTCGGGTCAAGTCTGCTTTCTTGCGGGATCAGACACCAAAAAAGGAACGGTGTTTGATCTTCAGAGATCTGCTGAAAGGACCGGCTGCGAACTGGATCCAACAGTTGAGTCGGGATGTCCTATCTGACTGGGATCTGCTATGTTCATAATTTGAGGGGCAGTACTGCAACTCCGGATCTCTACCGCCCGCAAATACCATCATATGCAGAAGCGGGGCGACGAGACGCCGATTGAGTACTTGCACCGTTTGAATGTGGCTGCAATTCGCGCCGGGATAGTGATCAAGGAAAGCAAACCGCCGACCGGTGCCGCTATGGAGCACGTGAGTCACTATATCAGTACCCTTGATGACCAAGAGCTGGCAGATCAGCTCACTCTGCTGCGCCTCAAAGATGTGGGGGAAGTGTAGCAGACGTTGCGGAAGTTGCAACACTCTCGCAGCATGAGGGCGAAGGGCGCCGTTGGATCGGGTCGCTACAGATCTAAGACCCAGACCGATACGGTGAAGAGGCCCCTGACCAGATCGGCCCGTGCTGTTCAGGCGATCGCGACTGAAGACAGCACTGGATCGAAAGAAGAAAGTAGCGGCCAGTCCAGTCGGGAGTCAGACGAGGACCAATATCGTCACATCTTCGTCACGGAACCTGCCCCAAGAACCAGATCTACGCCTGACCAGGCAGATCGAAAGAGCAGGAGTGGAAACAAGTCCGATCCGGACCGACCTCGCAGAAGTGTTCTCACTTTGGGTCAAGCAAGCACGATGATCGGGGCTGCTGGAAGAAGTTGACCTGCAAGAAGTATGAAAGACGCGGCCACCCCACCGATCACTGCCTCTTCGTGTGCAAGTCATGTGGAGAGATCCACGAGGACGGCCAGTGCAAGATGGAAGAATTTTTCAATCTGATGCGCAAATGATATGTGCCGAACAAGCACGCGGGGATGCTTCCACCGGACGTGGAGAAGATGTTAAACTGGAACGCTTGCCAGGTTGGAATCTGGATCGAGCCGAGCGATCTACGTTTGGCATGTATGCATATGTCGGCAAGGATAATAAAACCGACAATACATGTTCTGTTCTCAATTGCGTCGATCGGGATCATCCGGTCTACAATCTCACGACCGATGAATATTCCCGATCGGAGATGGTCATGCAGCTGGATCTGCTGCCTGGGGAATCTCGCGGATACTGGAAGTATCATGCGCCCGACAAATGGTTCAAGCAGGCGAAAGCCTGTAATAAGATAAACAACCAGAAGGCAACGATGTTGTTCGACTCTGGGGCCGAAGTCTCAATTATCGACTCCGCCTTTGATCGTAAGGTCGGATGTCGTATAGACGACACTCAGAGACAAGAATGCGTCGGAATCGGTGAAAGTTCTTACATGACCGAAGGAAGGACGCGCGTGAAGATCACCCTATCGTATTCGTTAGTCTACTTCTTCAGCGCTTGGGTTGGCAATCTGGCCGGTCAGCATGACCTGTTAGGCATTGATTTCATGGTGCCGGCAGGTATTCGCCTTGATCTGTCTTATGGAGTGCTTACACTCCCGGATGAGGCCCAGATCCAGTTAGCTGGTCGGCGGCCCCTATACGGATCGCACACCGATCTGGTCAGGTGGGACCAAGATGTCACCATTCCAGTCGGCCAATCCGCTGATACCCCGGTCGACAAAGGTTTTCGATCAAGGAAGTTATGGGTCACCAGGGGCGATCGGTGGGTTTCGACCTTTGTGAAGAGCGCCGGACGATATGATTTTGTTCGAGTCACTAATATCGGTGACAAGCCGCTTACACTCGACAACAATACTACTGTTGGCATGAGGCTGGCGGACGGGAAAGTGACAAGAAAGATGGGGTTCGTCTCGATCGGATCGAGACGGTATGCTGAGTGGCAGAACTTGGCATACCAAGCGACCACCGATCTGATCAGCGATGATGGATCCGTGGAAGAAGAAACATAACCTATGGTGGAACGAAACAGCTATGTAACCCCAAAGAAGATGTTAGTTCGAAGAAAGGCACCGCAGCGCCGGATACGGTGGACCATCAAGCGGATGAGCCAAGGTTCGTCAACGTGGTGGCGACACAAGAACATGCGACAGCGGAGCCAGGAATAGAAAAAGGGAAACATGGAATTGCTGGGGCGGACCACTATGGCACGCCTAAGCAGATCGATGTCGTTGAAAGGCAGCCCGCCGATATGGAACAGCAGTGTTCAACCGATCAGGACGGTTTGGGAGATATTGCCCCGGAAGACGATCAAGTTTGTATCCATGAGGGCGGGGATCAATATATTCAGAAGCTGGAGAGCCAGATGGAAGTCTTCCCTGAAGTGTCTGCTGATCCGCCCGAAGCCACCTTGGACGATCTGCAAGTGGGTGATCGGGATGTCAACAGTCCCGATCAGATCGATCAGCTAAAGAAGATCATATGGAAAAAGAAACATCTGCTGATCGGGAAAGGCAACGCCTTACCCCCTGCTGCTCGCGGAGCGATCCGTGACATCGACGTGGGTGATGCCAAGCCGATCTCCCAGCGATGCCGACGTGTGGCGCCACAGTACCGCGAAAAATTGTCCGATCTTATTAAAGGACTGTTGTCTACCAAGATCATTAAGCCGTCGACCTCGCCGTGGGCCTCACCGATCGTGATTGTGATCAAGAAGAACGGCGTCGACATCAGGTTGTGTATCGATTATCGGTTGGTAAATCGGTTGACCAAGCTTATGGTGTACCCGATGCCGCTGGTCAGCGATCTGCTAGAAGCTCTCGACAAGACCCTATGGTATTGCTCACTGGATATGGCAAGTGGATTTTGGGTGGTTTCGAAGACCGATCGGGCTCGCAAGATTTCCGCATTTTTTACGCCGTTCGGTCTGTTCGAGTGGAACCGTATGCCGTTCGGTTCGAAGAACTCGCCCCAGATCTACCAGAGGCTGATCTACAACGCATTGTATGGACACTTCAAGATCAGTACCGATAGGGACCCCACCGAAAATCATGATGTATTTACAGAGGGTGAACCCGATCGGGAAAGGAGACCGTCCGTTCTAGGGAGGCGATCGTACATCGACGACATACTGATCCCTGCTTCGTAATGGAGCGATCTGTGCGAGAAGGTTGAACGGTTGTTGGTGACGTGCGATCGCTGTAACTTGTCGATCAGTGCTGTGAAGAGTTTTTGGGGGCATGCCCAAGGTCGCCTATTTAGGTCATATGGTGTCAAACAGTGGTCTGGAGGCTAATCCTAAGGATCTGGAGTCACTGAGCAACCTCCCGTTTCCCAGATCACTGAAGGCAATTCAGTCCTTCTTAGGGAGCCTAAATTACTACAGCCGCTTCATTGAAGACTTTGCGATTTACGCGCCCGTGCTGTGCGATCTCCGGGAAGTCGACTACCATATGTTGCGTGAAGAAGATCGGGCAACTTTACGGGAGGGCAGCGACTCTGATCTGCCCGCAGATTGTCCTCAAGTGGAGGCAGAGGATCACATGAGGCGTGCAAAGGTTGCTTTCGGTATGCTAAAGGCGAAGATGGCGACGGCACCGATTCTCAAGCACTTCGATCCGGAAAAAATGCCCATCGTCATTGTGTATGCTAGTAAGTGGACCATTTCGGCCACTCTAGTGCAAGAACATGATGGAGTGTACCTCCCGGTCACTTTTAAGAGCCGGACGTTGAAGCCGAACGAAGTCAACTATGGAATCGTCGAAAAGGAAGTTCTGGCTTTATTAAGGATTTTGGATGTGTGCTATAACCTGCTGGTTGGCCGATCTGTAAAGGTTCTTTCGAGAAAGTCGACATTGGACTGGCTGTTATCAGCCAATGGTATGGACGGTCGGCTCGGCAGATGGTCAGCGATCTTGTCGCAGTTGTCCCTCGAGGTCGTCAAGTGCACTAAGGGAGAGGAAGAGATATTGGGCACATTGGCTGCCAGTATCACCCCTCGGTCTGAAGTGGATGAGGCTCGGATGGCGATTTCCCCAAGGAAGCAACATCGACTGTCAATCTCGCTGCCGCCACCGATCGTCGATCGGGATGAAGAACTCCTGGTCTTGAGTTTGGACGGATCGGCTAGCGTGAAGAAGAAGGTCGGCGCCTATAGGGCCACACTGTGGAAGTTACCAAAATTGTCTATAGTAGCATCCGCCGCCGATTTCACGCCTGACATAACGGTCAACGAGGTGGAATATCGGGGACTCCTTCTATGTCTTGATCTGCTGTCATCACAAAAAAAGGGCGGATCATCATATGTGGTGACTCCAACCTGGTGATAAGGCAGATCACTGGGGAGATCGACTGTAAGGCGCCATGGCTGAAGTTGCTGAATGATCGGGTGATGAAGGAACTGAAAGCCTAATCTAACCTCGAGCTATTGCACGTGAAACGGTATTGGAACAGAAGCGCCGATCACCTCGCGACCCAAGCTATGCGGGACCAGATCGGGGCGACGATCACCGAGAAGGCCGTTCTACATGAACTTATGAACTTAAACAGGCTCCCGGAGTTGATCAAGCCCAAGGACAGCCCTGATCAGGTGCATGTGATGGCGGCGACTAGATCGCGAAATCGGAAGTCTCGCCGATCGTTCCCAAAGGAAAGGCTGAGTGAGTACGTTGTACAACAGCTAAGGGCGGAACCGATACTCAAGGCGCAGGCGAAGAAGAGTTGATCGTCAACTTGAAGGCCTATCTGCGCGGTGAACTGTCCAAGTTAACAAATGATCAGGCGAAAGAGTGTACCAAGATCTCGGACAGTTACGATGTGTGTAGCCGGTGCGTATACGCACGGTGCGGCTAGCGCACAGAGGAAGACTTTTCCTTAAAGCGGTTTTCGCCGCTACTTAGCCGATACGCCCTTATAAAGGGCTTAGTAGGAGAGATCTATCCTAATCGGGGCCAAGATTCCCGGTTTGGTTTACTTAATAGCCTTAACGGCAAGGCTACCTCACTAAGGGTGTAGCTAAAGGGAGGGCTCCCTTTACGCTACGGCACTCACTACACGCGCGATCGGTCGAGGTTGTGCGTCTGTAGATATTAGAGTGAAATGTAAACTGAATGTATATTTAATATATAATTAGCCTAAAATAATTTAAACTAATGTAAACTATATGTAGAGCTAAGTAGAACATACCAAATTCGTACCTAGCTAAAATGTAGTGTACACCACCTGTGTACCAACACGTGGATGGCTGACACGCCACCCCCCAAGGGCTCCTGCCCTGATTGGTTAAAATATATAACCAATGGTTCAAAACTCTTCGAACCGGTCAATACTGACCCCAACCGTAGTGTAATCATGTACACCACCAACTAAATGTGACTCGAATGTAACCCTGTTACATCCTCCCCCGTCAAGACTATTGCTTACGCAATAAATAAAATTTTGTTGGAGAAGTCCAACTGCCAGAACCTCTGGCTGACCATGAGCACCTCCAGTGGTGCTATGGAAGAAAACTATTCCGACAACTCGGAAGTCGATGACCTTGGGGAGATCTCCCCAACGGCTGGCCACGCTGACAGGGCCGAACGGCGCTGTCGGTCATCCTACCCATTCCCCACACGTGGGGAAAACTCACTAACTTGTGCGTCACCTTCACCCACTAGGGGTGATGCATCCGGGTCGCCGCAGGCGACCACCACCAATGAACCGGCCTCGGTTCATGAGGCCCGACGTGCCGTACGGGCACGGAAGGGACCTCGCGACCCTCAAAAGAGGGCTAAGAACGCGGTAAAGAGGGGTTTAGCCTATTATACCCCTGGTCCAGCTGCTATACTGCCGCGTGAAATTGCGCGCCGGAAACAACTCCGAGTCAGACTGCTAACGCCCAAGCATTTTACTGTTAAGTCCTACCGGACGCGCCTCGGAAAACAGGCACGCGGTGCCCTCGTGGATATCCTCCACGAGATTCTCTTTGTTCTCTTGCGGGAAAAAAGCGTCGAGGACGCAGAACAGGCATTCCGCGCTTGGGCGGAAGGGGAGAAGCGCCTTCACAGCTTTGATGCGCTGTAAAACAGCTTTTCCGAACACGACGTTCGGGTAGAGAGGGCGCTACGCTTGGCCTATGCCCAGGCCAAAGCGCAAGGGCAATTACCTGACTCTTACTACACGCGCCCTGCTCTAGATGTGGTGCCGGAGAGCAATGCAAGCAATGCATCTTCCTCCGGCAAACTCCCAGCTACTGGGAGTGAAGGTGCTTCTTCGGCCCTTTTGGTCGTTGACTCTCAGTGGGATTCTCCCGCTCGAAATCGTCAACGACGTCACGGAAATCCTGCCGCAGGGGAGTCTCGTACTCCCACGAGTTCTGGGAATGTGGATACCCTTTCCACTTCACCAGGTACTGGGTCTCACCCCGGTGATGGCGTCGTGCTATCAGGCGTTCACATGGTAATGTGGAGTACCCTCCGTATCGAGCACTGGAGGAGGGGGTCGCGCTATTGCGACGTGAGTTCCACGAGCGCTGTGATCGACACAGCCGTCGCATCCAAGATTCTCACGCCAACTCTTTAGAGAATCCGGACATAAACTCCGGAGAATATCCTCCACAACGCGGTTAACGCGTTCCGTCTGACCGTCCGTCTGCGGATGATCCGCAGTGGACATGAGGAGCTTGGTGCCCAGCACCTTAAACAACGCTCCCCAGAACTGTCCCGTAAAACGGGGATCCCGATCCGACACAACGGAATCGGGTAGACCATGCTGTCGAAATACACGGTCTAGGAACACTTTCGCTGTTCCTTGTCCATCTATGGACTCTGGCACCGCCGCCAGGTGAGCCATCTTGCTCAAACGGTCTACAAAGACCAATATGCCGGTGTTCCCGGCCTTATCCTTCGGAAAACCGAAGCTAAAATCCATACTAATGGATTTCCAACACTCCGTTGGAACCGACAAGCTCGCCAAAGGCGCAGCTGAACTTGCAGAAGGTTTAACCCTCTGACACGTCTCACAGGTGCGTATGTACGCACCGACCCACTTATACATGTTGGGCCACCAATACAAAGCGCTTAAAGCGCTGTAGGTCTTATCCCGCCCTAAATGACCACCGATAGGGGCGTCATGTGCCTCAAAGAGGACTCTATACTTCAGTTCCTCATTATGAGGAACTACCACCCGCGGAGTGTCCTCCGCGCTCGTGCTATAAAATAGCAGACCGTCACAGTACCTGTAACGGTGTAAACGAGCTTTAGCTCGACTTGACAGGGTTGGCTCAGACGGGCCAAGACCCTTTTCACCTAACGCGCTGATTATCGCCGTACACTGTGGGTCTTTCTCATAAGCTTGGCGTATGAGATCCACCACAGACGTGGTGACGAATGTCGCGTGAGCGAGCTCGTAATCGTGACGACGCGACAACGCGTCTGCAAGCACGTTCTGCTTGCCAGGTTTATACTTAACCTCAAAGTCGTACTCCGCAAAGAAGGAGAGCCAACGGGCCATCCGTTGCGAGAGATGAGGCGACGTTGTCGCTGTCCGTAAGGACGCGTGGTCAGTATAAACCACGAACGGCTTTGAGCCGAGTAGGTGAACCCTAAATTTGACAAGAGCATACTTCATTGCAAGTAGCTCCTTGTCATGAACGGGATAATTCCGTTCCGCAGCTTTAAGCTGCCTCGACTCAAACGCAATTACGCGTTCCCTTCCTGCATCGTCTGCTTGTAACAAAGCACATCCGATTGCGAAATCGGAGGCGTCGCAGACGACACTAAATGGTTTCCCAGAGTCTGGGAGAGCAAGAACGGGAGCTTTTAACAAGCTCCCCTTAACCGCTTCAAAAGCGTTTTGGTGTTCAGTTTTCCAACACCAATCAACATCCTTCTTAAGAAGGTCGGTCAATGGCTTCGCCATTTCAGCGTAGTTCTCGCTGTACTTGTGGAGATAGTTGGCTAATCCAAGACACTTCCGTAAATCTCTAAGATTTACAGGCGAAGGCCACTCCACAATGGCATTCACCTTCGCGGGATCCGCCCGCACTCCATCCTTACCGATGAAGCATCCGAGTAAAGTAATTTCCTCAGCACCAAAGATACACTTGGATGCGTTTGCATATAACTTATGCTCTCGCATACATTCAAGCACTACTCGAAGGTGTATCAGATGCGTCTGAACATCAGACGAGTCGCCTTCCGCACGACTATGGACGAAATATCGTCGAAGTACGTCTGAGCGTACTTCCTATGAGGGCGGAAGAGTTGAGTCACCAAGCGATTGAAAGTCGCTGGTGCATTTGAAAGCCCTTGTGGCATAACAATCCACTCCCACAGCATGCCACTAGGCGTGCTAACCGCTGTCAGCGGAATATCGGACACTCGCATGAGCACCTGATAATACCCGTCCACCAGATCTAAGGCACTGTACATAGTACAGCCCGCCATATTGTTCTGGAGGACATCCTTCCGAGGAATCGGAGTCTGCATGGGCATAGTAGCTGCATTCAGATTGTTGTATGCATGTACAATGCGCCACTTTCCGTTCGGTTTGCGAACACAAAAGGTGGTAGATGAGTGAGGAGACTTGCTCTCCCGTACCATCCCTGCCTCTTCTTTCCCCTTGAAGAATGCGTCGATGACGTCGCATTGCTCCTTGGGGAGAGGCCACTGCCTCGTGACGAAGTATTTTGTTCCAGGAACCAAATCAATTTCATGTCGGACTCCCCGATCCGGTGGTAACCCCATCGGCGGGTTGTCACTAATGACATCTACAAATTCCTTTAGTAAGGAATGGTAAGGGTCCTCAGGATCCGCAAGGATCTTGAGGCCGCTTCGGGCATTCAATGCCTGTTTGGTTTTCACCAAACTGACTCGTCCATCGTGGATGAGGAGTTCAACTGCTCTTCCGGACGCAACACGACGACCTCGTCGATTTCACCTGCTTTCAAAGCAGTTCCAAACTCGTTGAAGGACATCTCCTCCAACGACAACAGTTCGCCTACCCCACGAAACCGTTCCAGGCTTACTCCTGCTGTGACAACACCTGTCACACTATTCAGCATCCGATAGGACTTCTGAATACTGGCCTCGGGACTCATCCCGAGACCCAGATGGGGGGAGTCAATTGCCCTATCTATTAAAAGCGCATCGCGACTATCCACAGAGGTCTCTACCTCTACCACCTGTGACTCTCCGGTCTCACCTATAACGGCGTAGTCGGAATCATTTCCGACGTGCGAAAGAGACAAACTTCGGGTCTCTTCGCTTGGAAGCGCCTCGCGCTTAACCACAGGGGTCTCTACCCCTACCACTGGAGTAGCCTCAGAGGAATCCACCTCTGCCACTGGCAACTCACCAGTCTCACCGTTAACGGCGTGTGGATTAACCGCCGAATCCTCCCCGTTAAGGATCACTTCCTTAACGCCATTGGGAATGATTATTTCAGACATCCCAATATCTGGCATCTCATGCCAGAATCGCTTTTGCGATCGAGCAAAGGTGGGTTCATGACTCCCCAATGCTTCACCCGATCGCGGGTGCGTTGATCCAATGGACTTAGACTTCCAGTCTATCCATGGCTCGTGGCGTTCCAGCCACTTCATGCCCAGAATGAGGTCATACCTCGAGTCCAAATCCAGGATTAGCAAACGTTATAAGCTGTCGAAGTCTGCAAACTTCAGCTTAAGGTTAATCAAGACCTTGGGTACAGAAACCTGTACGCCCGTCGCAAGACGGACCGTGAATACGTCAAGAGAACGTGCCTCTAGGGCCTCGGCATACAGCCGACTCTTCACAACAGAAGCTCGTCTGACATAATTGTCAGACGCTCCAGAGTCTATCAAGACTCTTCAAGACTTATCAAAGCCTTTCACGTCCGCAAGGAAAACCAGCAAGCCTGGCTGGTACACCAACTCGGTGCTAGAAAGCACCGTTTCCCTCGGGGCTTTGTGCTGTCGTCCCCTACCCTGGGGCTTAACAGCACTGAGGGATCCCCCGGTAGGGCGACCCGCACCTACTTGGAGCCGTCGTTTCCCGACGGCTTGGGCGAGGGCCTTTTTGCCGCCATCGGCCCCTTCCAGCCACTATCTCGCTGGGGATTTTGTGGACATCTGTTACGCAGATGATCCACGCTTCCACACAGGAAGCACCTTAGCGACCCACGCCGCTGCAACATAGCTAAGAGCTCCGCCTCGAAGCTCTTCGTAAGGAGTCAGATTGACTCCTAGCGGGAGGTTTCTCCTCCGCTTCGACCTGACTCATGACCATGGGTGCGGGACCCACCTTAGAGGAACGAAAGCTCCTCTCGGCGTTGAACGCCATCTTAAACGCCTCCCCCAGGGATTGGGGTCGGCATAGGAACAGTTCCGAACGTGCTGGCCCTTCTTTCAGGCCTCCCATGAACACAGGAATGGACACATTGTACGAATAAGCTTTCGCGTACATCCCTGCCAACATGGTCTTCAGTTTTGGACATATATCTCCAAGTCCCAAGTGCCCTGACGGCACCTCAAAAACGCCAGTTGATTCTGGAAAACCAGATCAGGCGTTGCATACATGTCCATAAGCTTCTGCTTAAGGACCTCCCAGGTAGGGAACACGTTCGTGACCGAATCCGAACACGTAAACGCCCATGCACGGGCTTTACAGGTAATATGGGTCAGTGCAAGTCCCACTTGAAAGTGATCAGCGATCACATTCGCTGTGGCGAAGGCCGTTTCGACCTCTCGCAACCACACGTAAAGGTTATCACCTTTTTCCCTGGTGAATTCCTTTATCTTAAAGGACAATGGGGGACGCACCCCCGTGGAACGACCTCCACCTAAACTCGCTTCATGAGCGATGAGGGCATTGACCCTTTCCTTTACGGCCTCAATGCCCTGCTCCACTAGGAAATGCATGCCTTCGTCAGCCGTTAAGGATAACAGCCTGTTAAAGGCTTCCTGCTGGACGGGAGTCAACCTATCCCAATCGTCCTGATTCATCCCTTGCAGAGGATGCCTTAGTCTACCAACATGGATTGACTACAAGTGCGACCAGATGTAGCCGGTGCGTATACGTACGGTGCGGCTAGCGAACAGAGGAAGACTTTTCCTTCAAGCGGCGTTTGCCGCTACTTAGCCGATACGCCCTTATAAAGGGCTTAGTAGGAGAGAGCTCTCCTACTCGAGGCCAAGATTCCCGGTTTGGTTTACTTAATAGCCTTAACGGCAAGGCTAGCTCACTAAGGGTGTAGCTAAAGGGAGGGATCCCTTTACGCTACGGCACTCACTACACGCGCGACCGGTCGAGGTTGTGCGTCTGTAGATATTAGAGTGAAATGTAAACTGAATGTATATTTAATATATAATTAGCCTAAAATAATTTAAACTAGTGTAAACTATATGTATAGCTAAGTAGAACATACCAAATTCGTACCTAGCTAAAATGTAGTGTACACCACCTGTGTACCAACACGTGGATGGCTGACACGCCACCCCCCAAGGGCTCCTTCCCTGATTGGTTAAAATATATAACCAATGGTTCAAAACTCTTCGAACCGGTCAATACTGACCCCAACCGTAGTGTACTCATGTACACCACCAACTAAATTGACTCGAATGTAACCCTGTTACAATATGGACGACAATGGATTGCTGTAATGCTGCGGTTACATTGATCAAGACAGTGCCGATCTAGATCGACTAGCGAAACTGGTTATCCCTGAGTTGCTACAGCCGGATGTCCTTCATCACTACCATGTGAGTCTAGAAGGGGTACATCAAGGCATAGGCAGGACATACCACAAGATCAGGGCCCACTTTGACTGGAGAGGACTTTTTCGGAGCGTGCAGAAATATGTGGGCTGTTGCACAGATTGCGATATCGAAAAGGGCAGAACGATAATCAAGGGCCTATCGCCCGGAAATATCGAGGATACTTACTCTTTACAGGTGATAGCAATGGATCACATACCGTCACTGCCCAGATACACGCGGAAACACTGAGCTGCTGATCTGGATCGGCCTATTCACTGGTCTGGTGATCGCAAAGGCTAGTGCATCCCGATCTGCGGAGCAGATCGCCCAGAGTTACGAGGAATGTGTGTTCAGAAGGTTCGGTGCCAGCGAAGTTATTAGACACGATCGGGAACCCGGTTTTATGGCTGAGGTTTTCCGATCGTTCAATAACATGCCAGGCCAGAAGCAGAGCGCGACGATGGCATATCGTTCGCAAGCGAACGGATCGGCTGAACGAATGGTGCAGACAATAACAAGGGCGATCAAGATGTATGTGGCCGATACGGACCAACGTGACGAGTATGCAGAGAGACTGGTATTCGAACTCAACTCTTCAACCGATCGGGTCCGAAGAGAAACGCCTTTTTATCTGGCGTATGGATGGGACCCTCGATCGACACTTGAAGCGGCGATACCGATGGGCTGCACTCGGACCCGCGACCGCGATGCCCTTAGTTGGCGCATGCGGGTCCAGAAGCATTACCAGCATGCGAAAGAAGTCGTCAATGAAAAGTTGCGTCAGGCCACACAAGATCGGGCAGACCGGAACAACGATCAGGTCCGACCTCACGGTATTGAACCAGGGGCGAGGGTATGGTTATACCTCGATCGGGTCAAGGAAGGCTATGCAAAGAAGTTGTCTCATATATGGCACGGTCCTTTCCGTGTAGCAGAGCTGATCGGTGAGCATGCTACCCGTCTGATCACGATCGGAACGGATTATAAAGTTTTTCCGATCGTGCATGTGTCCAAACTGAAGCTGGTCAGAGAATTCCCCGATCGGCCGAAAATGCCCTGTCTGGTGGACGAAGCGGAGAGATTCGATTTTGGTAAAGCTCTGCTGCCGGAATACAGTTGGGAAAGGCCATTGGACGAGGACGAATTCGAGGTGGAAAAGGTGCTGGATGTCCGAGCGGTCAAGAAAACACCATTCGGTCGCACCCACCGAGAAAATCTGGTCCGCTGGAAGGATCATGACGAAGAAACTTGGATCGACAAACTCGATCTAAATTGTGGAGCACTGCTACGAGAGTTCGAGCGAGAACGAGTCAGTCGGAATCGCTTCGCAGTGATTCAGACTCATGAAGATGAAGATCAAGACACGCAGTAGCAGCGATCAGTATATCGATCGGTGTGAATATGTCTAAGGTCTGAATTATTGTGAATTAGTGTGATGAACTGTGATGAACTGGAGTAGTGGAGTGACGAACGTGGTGATAATTTTCGCGATGTGGATGGAAACTCTGTGTGATAACGTGTTGGTACAAGTTTGGAGAAATTGATGAAATTTTGTAAAGTGATCAGGTGATCAGGAATTTGGAAAGAATGATGACATGTATTATGGATTATCTGGTCAGCTAACTACCGCATCAAGATTCGCAGTCACCCCACAGTCGACCGATAGTCAATGCCGGATGGGCTTCGATCTGGTCCTAATGCTGATTGCGCCAGGGCTCCTTCCGATCGATCTGGATCAAGACGTCTTTCAGGTCTGCGATCGGCTCGTCACAATGAAGACCGGGATACCGGACGCCGTCGTCAGCTAATACCCCAGCTTTCTCAACCCGACGCTTGACCATATCAAGAGCTACAGGATATAGAAAGATGTCGATGTCGCACTTGCGGGCCAGCATCCCTCCCAGAACGAACTGGCATAGGGTCTTCCAGGCCTCGACCGCCCGACTCCGGCGATTCTTCCGGTTCTTCTGGAATGAGATCAGGCCTCGCTCATGCTGCGCTCGATCAGGAAGGAGCACTAGATAGTTTGTAGACTACCAGATCGCTTCGCTGTAGGCTTCATTGAAGGACTTCACTAGACCCAAGAACGAGTCGATCCACGCAGTCGACGCAAACATGGACCCCAGCTTGGGGCG
This sequence comes from Peronosclerospora sorghi, assembly GCA_026184515.1. Classification (NCBI taxonomy): domain Eukaryota; phylum Oomycota; class Peronosporomycetes; order Peronosporales; family Peronosporaceae; genus Peronosclerospora; species Peronosclerospora sorghi. The sequence goes on along the minus strand of CM047587.1, from coordinate 1,716,336 downwards.
GATGAACACTTTCCATGGCTGATCTGCATACAGACGGGCGATTTGTGATGCTGTGACCAGGTCCGCCCGCCATGCAGAAGCGGCAGGAGCCTTTGAAGCTGGAGGAAAAAGCCAGGAGTCTGGACGCGATAGAGACCGGGCTAGTATCTGTTTGGTCAGGGCTAATCGGTGCAAGGTACCGATCTGCCCCGGTGACCATGGAAAAGTGGTATCTGAAGTCAACGTAGGAAGGGGTCGATCACTCCTTTCAATCGGGCGTGATGGCGCAGCTTAGATGTGCTGGGCTGGAAGGAAGGCGCCGATCCGGTTAACTCACGCGTTCGTGCAACACCATCGCCTTGGGAGCTGATCACCTGATCAGCCCGCGATGCAGACTTCGCTGGAACAGGACCTCGGCGTCGATCGGATTGGGACTTGGACAAAGCGGTGAGCATGAACTCAGAATCTCCCGATCCGTTTCCCGAGTCCTCTCCGGAGGAGATGTCTATATGCTTGGTGTGAGCGGTGCGGGGGCGTAAGGGCGCATGGGATTTGACGGTGTTAGACGTATTATCTGCGTCCTATCTTTGGATCGGAAGAAGCGCCTGCGTCTTAGCTTTCTTTTGGGGCGCCGCCGCTTGCTTCTCCTCGAGTTCGGAGTCGCGCTCTACGCCCCGCGCCCTTGAGCCCTTCGAAGCGTCCTTACGCTTCTTGGAAGTTTTTTGGAATCTTGGAGTGTTTACTTTTAGCCAATGAGTGGCGTCGTTTCCGATCTTGGTGCAGATCGATCAGAGCGGCCGATGTAGATCGGTCAACGCTAGAGTCTGCAGCCTGACGCCGGTACAACAAGTCGGTCAACTGTTGGTGGAACCGATCTACTGCCGCCCAACGACGGTTTGACTCCTGGGTCCAGGCGTCCGATCGGCTCTAGAAGGTATCGAACTTCTCGATCTGGTCCTTGACCACGACCTGCAACTCGCCGATCTGCCTCTCCAAGGTCACCATGTTGGGTGCGAAGTAAAGTCCGATCGGACTGATCCTCCAACCTCTGCCGGTTGACCAGCGCGAGATGTTCCCGGAGGTGTGACCTGTAGGTCTTCAAACGAGACAGATCATGCCGTGCGCCGATCCACCCGTCCAATATCGGAGCTGATCACAGTGGTCATGCGACTGCCGATCAGCCGCGAGTAAAGCGTCAAATGCTTTGGCGATGTCGGTGGGCATCCGATCTGCACGAAAAGGAAGGTTAGAGCAGATCCGAGACGAAAAACAGACCGATCAGATTACCTCGCGTTATTTTTTGGGCGATCTGGGCCTGGAGATGCGCGTTCTCGGCGATCACCTCCTGCAACTTCGCGGACATGGGGATCAAGGTATCGACTTCCTTCCGCAGTGGCAAGAATGACGTATTATTAACGTCCAACTGCGACTGAAGCTCCCGGACTGTCTTCCGGAGCTGATCGACCCCGATCTGATGCCCATCCGGTGTGTCGGAATCTGGAGTGTTGCGAGGGCTGTCAGATCGGGCCGATCGGGGAGGCGAATCGATATGGGGCGATTGGGAACACAGGGCACCTGCAGCAACGAGCGTCAAGAGAGGTTACAAGATTATCAGGTGCACAAGGACAAATACCTGGCAAGGGCGGATTCGAAGATCTGTCCATCGGTGAGGAAGTCTGCTACTGTGAAGATCTGGGATGCCAACTGGTGGTGAGATCGGGTCGCTACCGTTGTGCGGCTGCGACCAGACTCAGGGGCGGCTGTGGTGAAGTGGATTCAAGAATTTTAGTCACTTTGTGTCAGCGGCACGCCGATCAGATTATCAGCGATCGGATTGGTGGAAAACAAGGAAGCTTTTAAGCCTATCATGTGCAAAAAGTGTCAAGAACGCAGATTTTGGTAGGCCACATGATATTGCGTGTACTTTACATATTTCATGTTTGTACATATTGGGTACCGTAGTGAGATAGGATTGGTAAGTTTTGGTTTCTCCTTCTAAGAGTATTTTGGTTTTTCGTTCTTTCTTGGTCGTTAACACCTAAAAAAGTAATTCGTTCGCATCTTTGCACAGTACATCAGTCGCCTCCGCACGCCGCGGAGTGTTTGGGAGCAGAGGGTCGAGTAATCCCCTCTAGCTCATTATACCCGGCCGGGACGCGTTACAGACGCACTTGGCCCGCCGGAAGTCCCTCGACGGGAGTACGCATTGGTCAGCTTTGCAAGCCTAAGTTACCCACGTTTGGAACGTGTAACCAAGTTTTTTGGATTATTACGTGGAGATATATTTCGTGGAGTTTGTAACGTTCTCGTTGGATCTCTACATTGGAATATTGGTCTTTTCTTCTCACATTGGTTGGGTTCTACGATCGACTAAGCTATCTGTCCTTTGGAGTATACTTACGTTAAGTATAACCGGTTTGCCCGTACCCAGGGTGAAGAGTTACGCACAGGGTACACCACCCAGCACGGTCTCGCATTTAAGACCCAAATCGATTTGCAGCGACGATCTACCAAGTGTGCAACCAGCCCATTCCATCGGGTACACAAGGTGAGATGGAGACGCAAAAATCGGACCAGGCGTCCTATGCTAATGATCGGTCGTCTGCTAGCAGCGGACGATCCGATCGGATCAAAGGCGAAGGTTCGAGGGGTACCCCCCGTAAGTTGGAAGGCCGGGCACGATGGTGGTCAGGTTCTCGACACTACGCTGTTCGATTTTGAACTTGACTCCACCACACAGCACAGTGATGCGGGACTTATCCGTCTTGAAGCCATGCTCAGGGGCAGTGGCCAAAATCTTCTTGGGAGTCATCCGATAGTACAGCCCATGTTCATCTGTTGAAAATGTCGTTCTTGTTGAAGTCCTTGGTGATATTACGCAGGTCGATGATAAAGGCTTAAAGGTCCTGAATTGGCGCACTGTTGGCTTCACCGTGGAGGCGGTAGGACTTGATGTTGTGCCGCTGCTTGAAGCGCTTCATCCACCCCTCAAAAGCGGCAAACTTCTTTTTCTCCTGCCCTTCTGTGTTAATGCTCAACCAGAGTGCAAGCTGGAGAGCCTTACCAATGACAATTGTGTCGCTGAGCACCACGTGATTTGCCCTGGCCTGTGTGAACCAAATTTTCACAGCTTTGTCCATCTGGAAAGGCAGAAGAAATCGAGAAACACAGAAACATTTGCATGCAGAAAAAAACTCAAATCTCTGGAAAGGAATTATGACGGATTCTCTTCCGCTGGATATTGATGTTCTCTTCGGCAGCCTCCTTCGAAGCTTTGGTGTACTTGTCCTTCTTGCTGAGAATGTCGGTGACAGTTGTCCCGCTGGCATATTGAACTCTAGCGCCAGCTGCTCATGGGTGACAGCTGTGTTCTGCTTCTTGTACTCTAGCAGAGCCACCTTGGTCTCCAAGGAGACTTCCTGCCTTTAAGGGGGCATATAATGAGGTGAAAGATGGGATGGTCGGTGGCTGCTGCTGCTGATTGGGGTTTGTGGTGGTTCTTGTGGCTTTCTTCTCTTGTTTTTTGTTTGTTTGGTGGTGGTTTTGGTGGTTAATATTTCTGGTGGTCCGATGATTTTACCTCTTAAATTAATTGATTTTAGGTGCTGGCTGTTATATAGGGTGCAACTATGTATGAGACAAATCTGGCTGGCATGGCCGTTGCTGTTATAAACGGAATTCTGTTATAGACAGTGGAAAATGGGTGACAAAAACGGTTCCGGCCAAAATCTTCCTGGTATATTGAATTGCTGTTATAACTGGTAGCTGTCAAAGAGAGAGTCAACAGTACATAATATACATCGCGAAAAAAACGGGTTCTTTGCCCTGTCCCTCACAGATGATTCTTCGAGTTTGGGCGCTTGTTTGCCAAAAATATTATCAACCAATTTTCTCTCTCCTCACTGTTCAATCTGTGCTATGTGATACTACACGTGGCGAGCTCCCCCTTCATCGCCTGCAACGTGCAGATTCAGGGCATGGCGCCAACAGACCAAGAAAAATATCTGGGCTTCGATTCTTCCTGCATTATAGATTGAATGTCAGATATTCTACCGAGTAGCCGTGTGAACGAGGATTTCTGTGATTGCGAAGGAAGAGACGATGAACCTGGCACCGCTGCGTGTTCGACCCACCAATGGCATCAAATGGTCATTTAAGATCGACATAGCTAGCTTTAGCTTCTCCCAACCTCAGCCAACATTTCCAGAAAATTCTTCACCATCTCCAGCGGTCGATTCGAGACAATCGGTTCGGTTTTAGGGCCATGAAAATGATCGGGGATTAGGGGGTTGACGATTCTCGTGACCTTTTTTACGCGAATAAATTTCTTTAATTCGTAGACTTAATACATCTTGGCCACCTCCTTGTCATAAACAACCCCATCACCAATCGAAGACCTTTCTTCTAAGTCGTCATCATCTGAGAGAATCGTGAGCTTCTGCTTAGGCTTCTTCATAGATAATTCGGTCGGATCAGGATAATCCGCCCCCATAGTGATTTCCACATTATGCAAATTGACGTTGAAATACATAGAATCAAGAAAAAAAGTCTGGATCCTTTTCGGAACTATAGCAAGACTTGCTATAGTCCCGATCGGCTCCAGTTGGAGCCTTATGGGAGAAATAAACTTGTTAATCTCGATCTGGTTCTGCACCTGGCCAGATCGAACATCGCTTTCCTTTTCCACGACCACAACACAAGACGATAAACGCTCCTTGTGTCTATCGGCTCCGCCAGTAGCGGTATGGGGAGTCGTAAATTCATTAATTTCGATCTGATCCTCCCCTTGACCAGATCGAACATCGACATCCTTTCCAACCAATAGAACACAAGGCGATAAGCGTTCCTTGCGTCCTCTCCAGAGGGAACCTATACCGAAACTTGAAGAATCCATACTTTGCGAGAAATCGCGGTGATATCCCATGTTCGAATCCAGGCACGCGGACCATTGTGGTGGAGTCAAGTTCAAAATCGAACAACGAAGTGTCCGGAACTCGACCACCATCGTTCCCAGCCGACCAACTTACCGGGGGTGGTACCCCGCGAACCTTCGCCTATATGCCGATCGTGTGACCGATCAGCACTGGTCCGATTTAGCTTCTGAGTTCACACCTTGTGTACCCATTCGTATGGGTGGTAACACACTTGGTGGACCGTCGCGCAATATGAGTCTTGATAGGTACCGATATGGAGGGTATTACTTCTGGGGTAACTTGTACCAAAAGTCAACGAAAGATAATCTAAATGAACCGAACGGCAAATGAAGCGGAAATCGTCACTCCAAATGCAAATAAAATTTGGGACAGACCGCGAAGCGGTGTGGGGACCCAACCAATTATCTGTGGCAGACCGTGCGCAGCAGTGTGGATACCCAGCTAATAGAAATTTGGGGTGGACCGTGAGGCGGTGCGTAGACCCAGCCAATAATCTGGGGCAAATCGCTAGATGCGATATGGAGACCTAGCCAATACAAAATATGATAACACGTTCCAAACGTGTGGGGCTTGAGGGGTGAGTGAACGTAGAGGAGCACTTCCTGTCGTGGTACTTCTGTAATACTTATGTATATTATGTGTCTTGACGGGGAAAACGAGCTAGAGGGAACCGTGTTAACCATTTGCTCCCAATAACTCCGCGGTAGGAGCGGCGACTTATGCAAACCAAAGAAAAACGAACACTATATTTAATATCCAACTAAAAACAATATGTAAACTACATGCAAAATCGTGTTCCTCACCTTGAATCTGCGTACAAAATACTTCAAGCACACGATTGGCCCAAAAAATCCATCCTTTAGCCAAACCGATCGCTCCAACTTGATCAATGGTATACTGGTACATGCTAGTCAAAAATTTTCAATAGCACTTCACCACAGCCGCCCCTGAGTCTGGTCGCAGCCGCGCAACGGTAGCGGCCCGATCTCATAACATTCTTCAATTCCATGCATTCTTCCGAGACCAATGTACCAGGTAAATCCACTTGACTTCATATCGCCACATTTTCTCTAACATCTGTCTTCGTAGGCGATCGGTGCCCGCACTCTCCGCACATTCAAACTTCTGACCGATCTGACCATTCCGACGACTCGGGCGACACTCAAATTTTCAGCGAACAAGATGAGCACCGCGTCGAGGTCGATCGGTCCCAAAAAAGAATCTAGGCACTCCGAGAGGAGTTGAGAGTTGAGCGCGAAAAGCTGATCGTGACCAACACCGCGTTCAAAAAAATGCGCCGGGACACAAAACGATTCTCCAAGCTGATCTACGCCATACAAGCTGATCGCTCAGCCTTGATGGCCGAGATTACACGTCTTCAGGCCTCGCCTCCGAAACAAAATCGACCAGGTACGTCAATCCACCGTTAAGTACACCTTGGACTGGTACTCGCTTCCTTCTGTATGTAGATACATTGCCGATCAATGTCATTCAACCCGTGCAAACACTGGTTGATGCTGATCGTCAAATGCACAGACATTTCGATATGCTTCGACCGGTGTTAGAAGGGCTGATCGGCACTCGTCACGAGATAAGTCGCTTCAAGGTCTACTGATCGCATCTCCTAGAGCAGCTCGCGGTTGTCACTCGACAGAGTTCGTAGAATCAGTCCGACCGATCGGTTTTATATTCCCAGAAGCGCGAGTTGGATCGGCAGGTCGCCAAGTTACAACTCACGATCGACGATCACTCCGAGCGAGTTGATGCTTTCCATGATCGGGTCGGCATTTGGATCCTAGAATCAAATCGGCTGTGGGGATTCGTACACCGGTGCCGCGATGATCTTTCTACTGTCGGTCCGGTTCGCTAGTCGCTGAACCCATCCTTTCGGAGTAGCATCGAGCGCCCTCGCGGACCCGCAGTCGCATTCTGCAGGCGATATATCCCAAAAAAAAATCGGGTGGAATTTCTCGCCATTCATTGGCAGAAATTCCGCCCCCCAAAATTCGCACGCACAACAAGAAACGCAAGGGCGCGGCGAGAGGCGAGAGGGCGCGGCGAGAGGCGAGAGGGCGCGG
>CM047587.1:1694611-1709335 GCA_026184515.1 Peronosclerospora sorghi | reverse complement strand
GGCGCGGCGAGAGGCGAGAGGGCGCGGCGAGAGGCGAGAGGGCGCGGGGCGTAGCGGCCGATCCAGATTACGAAGAAAAGCCAGCGGCACCGCGGAAGAAAGCCAAAACACCGGCGAAGTCTTCAAGGGAAACAGCGGGTCCAACTACACCAGTTCAATCCACGAAAACTGAAGCGCCCTTGGCCTCAACTACTGCTCGGTCCAAGTCAGCGTAAGCTTCTTCTGGGGAGGATGCTGAGGGTGGATCGACGGATTCATATGAGCTAGATCCCGCTCTATCTCTGTCCCGATCGACCTAGCGTCGTCCTTCCGCTGCCGCAGTTGAAGCGCCAACGCCAGGAGCCGACCAAGTGGTGCGCACGAAGGACTACAGCTTTAAAGAACCACCGAAACCGGCTGGTGAGTTGTCCAATCCAACCCTTTTGCCGGGCACTTCTGGTCTTTATCATCATGCATCGTTGGGGGAATTGAAGGTTGACGTGCCTCTCCCTCCTTCAGGTCTGGCTGCTGCCGACCCTTGGTCTCCGGGACAGATCTATCTCCTGCGCCGATCTGTTTCGACCAATCAGCAGCTGGTCCGCACTTTTATCGTCCGGACTTCTGGCTTTTCCAGCTGGCGGTTAGTCATCCAGGTACAACCGAGTGGCGACCCGATCTTATCACCGGATCGCAGATCGCCCGTCTGTATGACGCCAAGTCGTGGGGAGTTTTGCTCTGTCCCGACCTGAACACGATGTTCACACCGACTCCGTGAATCGCCTCGTTCTTAAGTCGTCTCGGGCAGTTCCACAGCACCCACTGCCAAGCGATCTGGGAATCCACACACTATCTGGTGCTTCCCGCCGGACAAGTAAAGCTGGGTAAGGATTTGGCCACGTTCCAGAAACAGCGAAAGCAGCTTCGGAGTCGGGCGGGTGAAGCCTGGCTGTCCATATGTCAATTCATATTGGACGGCATGCGGGCAAGGGGAATGCGACATCGACATCTTCCTATACCCGGCTGTCCTCCATATGGCCAGCCGTCGCGTGGAGAAGGCCGGGGATTTGATCGAAGACGGAGCTTGGTACCCCGGCTACCCCTGCGACACAATAATCGACAACTTGATGGGGCCTTAACCCAGCTTGACAAGGAGCAGCCTTGGCGTAACCAATTTCGCCACAAGATCGCAGATTAGCCAGCCATGATTATCAGTCGGCTATGGCTTGATCGCGAAATTTGACTTCGTAGGCACCGATCGGATAATCATTCGCGCATTCATCATTAATAAAATTTCTTTTTCCGATTACCCGATTGTCCCATCTGTCTTAGCTTTTCGTCCACTTTAGTCAAGGTCCACCCTTACCACATACAACTGTATTCACACGTGATAATCGTTATCAATACCATCTAAATATATCCACATCTCCAAGCCACTTTTCTACAATCGAAATATCACCAGTTCATCACAGTTCTTCACACACTTGTAGTCACAATAAAACATCACAAATATTCACGTCGATCGGTATACATGCCTATCGACGCTATTGTAGGTCTTCATTTTCCACTTCGTGAGTTTGAGTCGCTCCATACCAATTCCGGTTGATCCGATTTCGCTCGGACTCCTTTACCGGAGCGCCACAATTCATATCGGATTCACCGATCCAAGCTGAGTCTTCGCGATACTTCAAGGGGATCAGATACCCCCGGTGCGTACGACCACAACACGTCTTCTTGGCCGATCTGACATCCAAATGGGCGATCGGCTTGACATCACCACCGTCGATATCAGCAACACCCTTCCGATCAGCGATTATTTCTTCTTCCATATTAATTCCTTGAGCTATTGGGTCCGTTCAGGGGTGTCGACGACTTGGTCACCAGCTTGCGGATTGCCTAGCGTCACTTCGAACGGATAGGTTGACACTTCGGATGGAGCAGCCATATGGCTCTCCAATCCTTCAACGCACTCCTCTCCGCCCCCGTGCATACCCACCTGGTCATTCGGTGAGGTGACTTCACTCGGGCCGCCCCTGCAAACGGGCAATACTGTCGCCATCGACGGGCTGCCCTTCTGCAGTGTCAACTTGGGTAGAAGCGCCATTACACTCATCTCCAACAGTACTGCAATCGTCCCCATCTACCGTCGATTCCACTGTCGCCCGATCTCGTGACGCAACTGTTTTGACGGCTCTCGACACATATTCCTGTGAGCCCACTGTATCGGGTAAATGTGCTTATAACCTCCGGCACATCTTGGTCGTTACGTAACCCGGCCTTTCCGTCCAAGGTGAGGGGTATTCTTCGGCTGGTTCGTCATCGCCGATCCAATCGGTGGTTACTTTATATGCAAAGCTTTGCCACTCAATATATCGTCTTGATCCAATCGAAATAAACCCCATCTTTCTTGGCACTTTCCCTTCCGCCAGCCACATGCCAACAATAGTATTATTGTCGGGCGTAAGTGGCTTGTCACCGATATTAGTGACTCGAACAAAATCATATCGGCCGGTGCTCTTCACAAAGGTCGAAACCCACCGATCGCCCCTGGTCACCCATAACTTCCTTGATCGAAAACCTTTGTCGACCGGGGTATCAGCGGATTGGCCGACTGGAATGGTGACATCTTGGTCCCACCTAACCAGATCGGTGTGCGATCCGTATAGGGGCCGCCGACCAGATAACTGGATCTGTACCTCATCCGGGAGTGTAAGCACTCCATGAGACAGATCTAGACGAATACCTGCCGGCACCATGAAATCAATGCCTAACAGGGCATCCTGACCATCCAGCTTGCCGACCCAAGCGCTGAAGAAGTAGACTAACGAACCCGATGGGGTGATCTTCACGCGCGTCCTTCCTTCGGTCATGTAAGAACTTTCACCGATTCCGACGCATTCTTGTCTCTGAGTGTCGTCTATACGACATCCGACCTTACGAGCAAAGGCGGAGTCGATAATGGAGACTTCGGCCCCAGAGTCGAACAACGTCGTTGACTTCTGGTTGTTTATCTTATTACAGGCTTTCGCCTGCTTGAACCATTTGTCGGGCGCATGATATTTCCAGTATCCGCGAGATTCCCCAGGCAGCAGATCCAGCTGCATGACCACCTTCGATCGGGAATATTCATCGGTCGTGAGATTGTAGACCGGATGATCCCGATCGACGCAATTGAGAATAGAACATGTATTGTCGGTTTTATTATCCTTGCCGACATATGCATACATGCCAAACGTAGATCGCTCGGCTCGATCCAGATTCCAACCTGGCAAGCGTTCCAGTTTAACATCTTCTCCACGTCAGGTGGAAGCATCCCCGCGTGCTTACCTGGCACATACCACTTGCGCATCAGATTGAAGAACTCTTCGATCTTGCATTTGCCGGTCTCGTGGATCTCTCCACATGACTTGCACACGAAAAGGCAGTGATCAGTGGGGTGGCCACGTCTTTCACACTTCTTGAATATCAGCTTCTTCCAGTATTTCCGATCATCGTGCTTGCTTGACCCAAAGTGAGAACACTTCTGTGAGGTCGGTCCGGATCGGACTTGTTTCCACTCCTGCCCTTCCGATCTGCCTGGTCAGGCGTAGATCTGGTTCTTGGGGCAGGTTCCGTGACGAAGATGTGACGATATTGGTCCTCGTCTGACTCCCGACTGGACTGGCCGCTACTTTCTTCTTTCGATCCAGTGCTGTATTCAGTCGCGATAGCCTGAACAGCACGGGCCGATCTGGTCAGGGGCCTCTTCACCGTATCGGTCTGGGTCTTAGATCTGTAGCGACCCGATCCAACGGCGCCCTTTGCCCTCATGCTGCGAGAGTGTTGCAACTTCCGCAACGTCTGCTACACTTCCCCCACATCTTTGAGGCGCAGCAGAGTGAGCTGATCTGCCAGCTCTTGGTCATCAAGGGTACTGATATAGTGACTCACGTGCTCCATAGCGGCACCGGTCGGCGGTTTTCTTTCCTTGATCACTATCCCGGCGCGAATTGCAGCCACGTTCAAACGGTTCAAGTACTCAATCGGCGTCTCGTCGCCCCGCTTCTGCATATGATGGTATTTGTGGGCGCTAGAGAATCCGGAGTTGCAGTACTTCCCCTCAAATTCTGAACATAGCAGATCCCAGTCAGATCGGACATCCCGACTCAACTGTTGGATCCAGTTCGCAGCCGTTCCTTTTAGCAGATCTCTAAAGATCAAACACAGTTCCTTTTTTGGTGTCTGATCCCGCAAGAAAGCAGACTTGACCCGACCAAACCACGATCTGGCTTGCTCCTCGTCGGCGTCCTTTCCAGTGAAATTATTGAGATCCGTGGTCGCAGCTATTCGAATGCGTGGGATCGCAGTAGATCCGAAATAAAAGGCGGTAGTAGAGGATAGGTTAGCCCTGCGCGTTCTTCCCGCCCCTGCATCGTCTGACCCAGAGTGGTAATCCGGATCGCCGATCGACTCCATGTCGAAATCGCTGTTCTTTCTTGATCGGCGCCGTCGGGCTGGCTGCGGCTTGCGTCTTCCTCTGACAACTGGTTTGCCACCTCGGGTAGCCTTATCCGTTGATGCCACTGACTCCATATCGACATCCCGGAAAGTATTGACATTTTGCCGGGCAGATCGGTCCTGGGCATGCGGGAGCGGAGGCGATCGGCATCGGTCTCCCATGAAACGCTCCATCATTGCCTCAAACATGGCTTTGACGTTAGCTTGGGTCATGGACAGCGTGTTGACATCCTCCATTGAAGGTACTGAAACCTGTGGGGGCTCCTGGGGCCCCGACAGGCATGCAGCCCCATGCTGCCTCACGTCCTTTTCATGCTCCCATGGGGGTATGATCCGCCCCCATGGTCATCCGCTCAACACCGACCTCCAACTCCGATGAGCTATTAGAGGCAGGTGGAGACTGATACAGCGACTTATCATCGGAGCACACCTCATCGTGTGCTGCCGTGGCCTCATCGGCCTTCAATTCCACGGTGGGATTTGGGAGGCGAACCGCCCCCACCAACGGCACCAAATGATCATGAAGGGTCGACATTGACATCTCCAGCTTCCAAGTGTCCAGATCAAACAATTTCTGTACGTTGGCGAGGTTTTGCACTTTTATGCCGACCTCAGCCAACATCGCCAGCAGGTTCTTCACCAATAGAAACGGCCGATCGCTTTGGATCGGCTCGGTGGTGGGTCCGAGAAGGCGATCGGGGATCTGGGGGTTTAAGATCTGCATGACCTGGTCTTCACGAATAAATCCTGGTCAGGTCCTCTTTCTTGATAACCCCATCCCCGACCTGCGACTTTTATTCCAAGTCATCTTTATCGGGTGGCATTCTGAGCCTCTGCTTGGGGACCTTGGGAAAGTGGATCGGATCGTTCCGATCAGCCTCCAAATCGTTTTCATATTTAGTTTTTTCATCAAATCGTTCATTCAAATGCATAGGATCAAGACAAAAGTCATGATCCTTTCCGGAACTATAGCAAGACTTGCTATAGTCCCGATCGGCTCCGGTGGGAGCCTTATGGGGAGGAAAAAAACTTATTAATCCCTATCTGGTCCTCCACCCGGCCAGATCGGACATCGCCATCCTTATCGACAACGAGAACATAAGGCGATAGCCGTTCCTTATGTCCTCTCCAGAACGATTCCACATTTATTTCGTTATAATCAATTCTTGACGAGATATCATCTCGGTGATATCCGCGATCACCAAGTGATCCGGGCACGCGCACCATTGTGGTGGAGTCAAGTTCAAAATCGAACACCGTAGTGTCGAGAACCTGACAACCATCGTGCCCAGCCTTCCAAATGACGGGGGGGTACCCCGCGAACCTTCGCCTACGATCCGATCTGATCGTCCGCTGCTAGCAGACGACCGATCATCAGCATAGGACGCCTGGTCCAATTTTTGCGTCTCCATCTCACCTTGTGTACCCGATGGAATGGGCTGGTTTCACAATTGGTGGATCGTCTCTGTGAATTGATTTGGGTCTAAAATGCGAGACCGTGCTGGGTAGTGTACCCTAGGCGGAACTCTTCACCCTGGGTACGGGCAGACCAACTATACTTAGAGTAAGTGTACTCCAAAGGGCAGATCGCTTAACCGATCGTAGAGCCCCACCAATGTATGAAGAAAAATGCAATATTCCAATATGGAGACCCAACGAGAACGTAACAAACTCCACGAACGATATCTCCACGTAACAATACAAAAACTTGTTTACACGTTCCAAACGTGTGTAACTTGTGTAGCCGGTGCGTATACGCACGGTGCGGCTAGCGCACAGAGGAAGACTCTTCCTTAAAGCGGTAGCTACCGCTACTTAGCCGATACGCCCTTTTAAAGGGCTTAGTAGGAGAGTTCTCCTACTCGGGGCCAAGATTCCCGGGTTAGTTTACGACTTAGCCTTAACGGCTGTATTCCCTTTACGGGATGTAAGTAAAGGGAGGGCTCCCTCTTACCCTACGACACTCACTGCGCGCGCGACCGGTCGAGGTCGCACGTCCGCAAAGTAGAGTGAAATGTAAACTGAATATATTTAATATGTAATTAGCCTAAATTAATTTAAACTAATATAAACTATATGTAATACTAAGTAGAATATTCCTAATTCGTACCTAGCTAAAATGTAGTGTACACACTTGTGTACTGACACGTGGATGGCTGACACACCACCACACCAGGGGCCCCTGCCCTGATTGGTTAAAATAACCAAAGGTTCCAAACCTTTCAAACCGGTCAATACTGACCTCAACCGTGGTGTACTCATGCACACCAACATTATATGTAATTCGAATGTAACCCCGTTACATCCTCCCCCATCAAGACTATTGCTTACGCAATAATCAAAATCTTGTTGGAGAACTCCAACGCCAGTACCTCTGGCTGTCCATTGTACACCTTCAGAGGTGCTATGGACGCAAACTATTCCGACAACTCGGAAGTGGATGCCCTTGGGGAGCTCTCCCCAACGGCTGGACATGTTGATAGCGCATAACGGCGCTATCAGTCATCCAACGCATTCCCCACACGTGGGGGAAAACGCACTAACTCGTGCGCCACCGTTACCCGCTAGGGGTGATACCTCTGTGGTGAAGTGTACCACAAATTTGGTCACTTTTGGTCAAGGCAGTTGGTCGAGTTTCCGATTGGTCTAAACAAGGGGGGCTTTTTAGACCATCAGATTCAAGGAGTATCAAGAACGCCGGTCTTGGGTGAGTCGCCTGACATTGGGTATTTTACATAATTTTGTGTGGGTACATTAGGGACCATAGGGAGGTAGTAGTATTGGTTAGTTGCGGTATTTCCAAGTAAGAGTCTTTTGGTTGCGGATTTTCCAAGTAAAAGTCTGTTGGTCTAGGAATAAGTGGCAAAAACCTCTTCTGGTCTTGGTCTACACCGCAGCAAGGGGTCGCCGTTATTCTTTTCACGTACACTAGTCTCCTTCGCCCGCCGCGGAGTGATTGGGTGAAGAGGGTTGAATTATCCCCTCTTGCCTATTATACCCGGTCTGGACGCGCTGCACGCGCACTTTGGCCACCGGAAGTCCCTCGACGGGAGTACGATTTGGCGATCTCGACACTTTGAATCAAGTACGTTTGGAACGTTCTATTCACTGGATTGGTCTTTACGTGAAGATATCGTTTGTGAAGTTTCACGGGCATATTGGGTCTTCACGTGGACATATTGGCTCATTGTAACATTGGTTGTAGTTTAGACCGGTTTTGGTCTTCTCTCATATTGGTCAGGGGCTAGACCGGTTGATTGGTCCACCCTCTATTATTTCGTATTGTTTAGGTCTAGATCGTTTGAACGATCGACCTATTGGAAGTTTTCTCTTGGAAGTGTTTCTGGTGTGTACGTACCTGGGGTGAAGAGTTCCGCCCTAGGTACATCTAGCCAGCACGGCTCATATTCAAGACCGAATCAGATCGATCTGCGATCCCGATCCACCGAGTGTGTAACTAGCCCATTCCATCGGGTACACAAGGTGAGATGGACACTAAACAATCCGACCAAGTGATTTCTGATGATGACCGGTCGTCTGCCAGCAGCGGATGATCGGACCAGATTTTGAGTGGAGGTCCGCGGGGTACCCCCCCCTCGTAATTTGGAAGGCTGGGCACGATGGTGGTGGTCAGGTTGTCGAACCAATGTATTCGATTTCGAACTTGACTCCACCACACCTCCAGGTTGCCACAGGCAACCACCACCAATGAACCGTCCTTGGTTCAAGAGGCCCGACGTGCCCTACGGGCACGGAAGGGACCTCGCGACCCTCAAAAGAGGGCTAAGAACGCGGTAAAGAGGGGTTTAGCCTCCTATACCCCTGGTCCAGCGGCTATACTGACGCGTGAAATTGCGCATCGGAACCAACTCCGGGACCGACTACTAACGCTCAAACATGATTCCGTTAAGTCCTACCGGACGCGACTCGGGAAGCAGGCACGCGGTGTCCTCGTGGATATTATCCGCGAGATTCCCATTGTTCTCCTGATGAACGAAAGCGTCGAAGACGCAGAACAGGCGTTCCGCGCCTGGGCGGAGAGGGAGAAACGTCTCCCCAGTTCCGATGCACTGTACAACAGCTTTTCCGAGCACGACGTTCGGGTAGAGAGGGCGCTACGCTTGGCCTATGATCAGGACAAAGCGCAAGGGCAATTACCTGCCTCCTATTATACGCGCTCTGATCTCGATGTGGTGCCGGAGAGCAATGCAAGCACAGCATCTGCCTCCGGAGAACTCCCAGGTACTGGGAGTGAAGGGGCTTCTTCAGCCCCTTTGGTCGTTGACTCTCAGTGGGATTCTCCCGCTCGAAAGCGTCAACGACGTCACGGCAATCCTGCCGCAGGGGAGTCTCGTACTCCCACGAGTTCTGGGAATGTGGATACCCTTTCCACTTCACCAGGTACTGGGTCTCACCCCGGTGATGGCGTCGTGCCATCAGGCGTTCCACATGATAATTTGGAGTACCCTCCGTATCGAGCACTGGAGGAGGGGGTCGCGCTATTGCGGCGTGACTTCCACGAGCGCTGTGATCGGCACAGCCGTCGCATCCAAGATGCTCAGGAGGGACTCCGCAACGAGGGGAGTGCGAATGAACGCATCGAGGGGCGGCTTGCCTCTCTCGAGTCTCTCGTTGTGGAGCTTCAGGGTCGTATTTCAACCCTGTCGGAGATGTTCCGACCTGTTGCGCCTTTCGGCTACCCGGTTTCTCACCCTCCTCCGAGAGGGGACCCACCTCCGGGTTCTGGTATGGCTTAAGCATACCCACATAGAAGGTTGGATGCGTACACATCGCCTTCGGGATGTCTAAGGTGTACGACAAGCCCTTTCGGGCTAATACCTTAAAGGGGCCCACAAACCTGGGGCGCATTTTATTGCGCAACACATTTGAAACTGCATGTGTAGGAAGATTTTTAGCGTTTAATAAAACACTTTCTCCTACTTTGTACACCTTTTCGTTACGCCTCCCCTTGCGGTCAGCTTGCTCCTTCTGTTTGTATTGGCTCTCCGCCATGGCATCGCAGACGTGTCGTAAGACACTAAGGCGCATCGATAAAAACTTATCGATGTGCTTTCGCACAGATACAGGGCTGACATCGGGGAATCCTCCCCCTTCAAGCCCTGGGCCACACACACGTGGCGTCAACGGAACCCTCGGATTCACCAATCCGTTCACGTAAAACGGGGTAAACCCCGTAGATGCATGTACCGAATTGTTGATAGCAAATTCAACCATCGGAAGCATCTCACTCCAACTCTTTGGAGAATCCGGACATAAACTCCGGAGAATATCCTCCACAACGCGATTAACGCTTTTCGTCTGACCGTCCGTCTGCGGATGATCCGCAGTGGACATGAGGAGCTTGGTGCCTAGCACCTTAAACAACGCTCCCCAGAATTGTCCCGTAAAACGGGGATCCCGATCCAACACAACGGAATCGGGTAGACCATGCTGTCGAAAGACACGGTCTAGGAACACTTTCGCTGTTCCTTGTCCATCTATGGACTCTGGCACCGCCGCCAGGTGAGCCATCTTGCTCAAACGGTCTACAAAGACTAATATGCCGGTGTTCCCGGCCTTATCCTTCGGAAAACCGAAGCTAAAATCCATGCTAATGGATTTCCAACACTCCGTTGGAACCGATAAGCTCGCCAAAGGCGCAGCTGAACTTGCAGAGGGTTTAACCCTCTGACACGTCTCACAGGTGCGTATATACGCACCGACCCACTTATACATGTTGGGCCACCAATACAAAGCGCTAAAAGCGCTGTAGGTCTTATCCCGCCCTAAATGACCACCGATAGGGGCGTCATGTGCCTCAAAGAGGACTCTATACTTCAGTTCCTCATCATGAGGAACTACCACCCGCGGAGTGTCCTCCGCGCTCGTGCTATAAAATAGCAGACCGTCACAGTACCTGTAACGGTGTAAACGAGCTTTGGATCAACTTGACAGGGTTGGCTCAGACGATCCAAGACCCTTTTCACTCAACGCGTTAATAAGCGCCGTACACTGTGGATCTTTCTCATACGCCTGGCGTATGAGATCCACCACAGACGTGGTGACGAATGTCGCGTGAGCGAGCTCGTAATCGGGACGAAGCGACAACGCGTCCGCAAGCACGTTCTGCTTGCCAGGTTTATACTTAACCTCAAAGTTGTACTCCGCAAAGAAGGAGAGCCAACGGGCCATCCGTTGCGAGAGATGAGGCGACTTTGTCGCTGTCCGTAAGGACGCGTGGTCAGTATAAACCACGAACGGCTTTGAGCCGAGTAGGTGAACCCTAAATTTGACAAGAGCATACTTCATTGCAAGTAGCTCCTTGTCATGAACGGGATAATTCCGTTCCGCAGCTTTAAGCTGCCTCGACTCAAACGCAATTACGCTTTCCCTTCCTGCATCGTCTGCTTGTAACAAAGCACATCCGATTGCGAAATTGGAGGCGTCGCAGACGACACTAAATGGTTTCCAAGAGTCTGGGAGAGCAAGAACGGGAGCTTTTAACAAGCTCCCCTTAATCGCTCAAAAGCGTTTTGGTGTTCAGTTTACCAACACCAATCAACATCCTTCTTAAGAAGGTCGGTCAATGGCTTCGCCATTTCAGCGTAGTTCTCGCTGTACTTGTGGAGATAGTTGGCTAATCCAAGCCACTTCCGTAAATCTCTAAGATTTACAGGCGAAGGCCACTCCACAATGGCTTTCACCTTCGCGGGATCCGCCCGCACTCCATACTTACCGATGAAGCATCCGAGGAAAGGAATTTCCTCAGCACCAAAGATACACTTGGATGCGTTTGCATATAATTTATGCTCTCGCATACATTCGATCACTGCTCGAAGGTGTATCAGATGCGTCTGAACATCAGACGAGTCGCCTTCCGCACGACTATGGACGAAATATCGTCGAAGTACGTCTGAGCGTACTTCCTATGAGGGCGGAAGAGTTGAGTCACCAAGCGATTGAAAGTCGCTGGTGCATTTGAAAGCCCTTGTGGCATAACAAGCCACTCCCACAGCATGCCACTAGGCGTGCTAACCGCTGTCAGCGGAATATCGGACACTCGCATGAGCACCTGATAATACCCGTCCACCAGATCTAAGGCACTGTACACAGTACAGCCCGCCATATTGTTCTGGAGGACATCCTTCCGAGGAATCGTAGTATGCATGGGCACAGTAGCTGCATTCAGCTTGTTGTACGCATGTAAATTGCGTCACTTTCCGTTCGGTTTGCGAACACAAAAGGTGGGAGATGAGTGAGGGGACTTGCTCTCCCGTACCATCCCTGCCTCTTCTTTCCCCTTGAAGAATGCGTCGATGACGTCGCATTGCTCCTTGGGGAGAGGCCACTGCCTAGTGACGCAGTATTTGGTTCCAGGAACCAAATCAATTTCATGTCGGACTCCCCGATCCGGTGGTAACCCCATCGGTGGGTTGTCACTAATGAAATCTCCAAATTCCTTTAATAAGGAATGGTAAGGGTTCTCAGGATCCGCGAGGATCTTGAGGCCGCTTCGGGCATTTAATGCCTGTTTGGTTTTCACCAAAACTGACTATTCCATCGTGGATGAGGAGTTCAACTCCTCTTCCGGACGCAACACGACGACCTCGTCGATTTCATCTGCTTTCAAAGCAGTATCAAACTCGTTGAAGGACATCTTCTCCAACGACAACAGTTCGCCTACCCCAGGCAACCGTTCCAGGCTTACGCCTTCTGTGACAATACCTGTCACACTATTCAGCATCCGATAGGACTGCTGACTACTGGCCTCGGGACTCATCCCGAGACCCAGATGGGGGGAGTCAATTGCCCTATATATTGGAAGCGCCACGCGCCTATCCACAGAGGTCTCTACCTCTACCACCGGTGACTCGCCGGTCTCACCTATAACGGCGTAGTCGGAATCATTTCCGACGTGCGAAAGAGACAAACTTCGGGTCTCTTCGCTTGGAAGCGCCTCGCGTTTAACCACAGGGGTCTCTACCCCTACCACTGGAGTCGCAACTTGTTCGCCGGACACGGCGTGGTCGGAATCAATTCCAACCTGTAGAAGAGACGAACTTCGGATCTATTCTCTAAGCGCCTCGCGCTTACCCTCAGAGGAATCCACCTCTATCACTGGCGACTCACCAGTCTCGCCTATATCGGCGCGGGGCTTAACCGCCGAATCTCTCTCGTTAAGGAACTCTTCCTTAACGCCATTGGGAATGATCATTTCAGACATCCCAATCTCTGGCATCTCACGCCAGAATCGCTTTTGCGACCGAGCAAAGGTGGATTCATGACTCGCCAATGCTTCACCCGACCGCGGGTGCGTTGAGCCAATGGACTTAGACTTCCAGTCTATCCATGGATCGTGGCGTTCCAGCCACTTCATGCCCAGAATGAGGTCATACCTCGAGTCCAAATCCAGGACTAGGAAACGTTCTAAGCTGTCGAAGTCTGCAAACTTTAGCTTAAGGTCAATCGAGACCTTGGGTACAGGAACCTGTACGCCCGTCGCAAGACGGACCGTGACAACGTCACGAGAACGTGCCTGTAGGGCCTCGGCATACAGCCGACTCTTCTAAACAGAAGCCCGCCTGACATAATTGTCAGACGCGCCAGAGTCTATCAAGACTATCCAAGACTTATCAAAGCCTTTCACGTCCGCAAGGACTACCAGCAAACCTGGCTGGTACACCAACTCGGTGCTAGAAAGCACCGCTTCCCTCGGGGCTTTGTGCTGTCGTCCCCTACCCTGGGTCTTAACAGCACTGAGGGGTCCCCCAGTAGGGCGCCCCGCACCTACTGGGAGCCGTCGTTTCCCGACGGCTTCGACAAGGGCTTTTCCCCACCCTTGGTCCCTTGTAGCGAGTGTCTCGCTGGGGATTTTTCGGACATCTGTTCCTCAGATGATCCGTGCTTCCACACAGGAAGCTATGTTGCAGCGGCCCATGCCGCTGCAACATAGCTAAGAGCTCTGCCTCGAAGCTCTGTGAAAAAGATTCAGAGTTACTCTTAGCGGGAGGTTTCTCCTCCGCTTCGACCTGACTCAGGTCCATGGGTTCGGGACCCACCTTAGAGGAACGGAACTTCCTCTCGGTGTTAAACGCCATCTTGAACGCCTCCTCCAGGGATTGGGGTCGGCATCGGAACAATTCCGAACGTGCTGGCCCTTCTCTCAGGCCTCCCATGAAGACGGGGATGGACACATCGTCCGAATACGCTTTCGCGTACATCTCTGCCAACAGGGTCTTAATCTCCTGGATATAAATCTCCAGGTCCTTAGTGCCTTGACGGCACCTCAGGAACTCCAGTTGATTCTGGAAAACCAGATCGAGCGTTGCGAACATGTCCATGAGCTTCTGCTTAAGGACCTTCCATGTTGAAAACACGTCCGTGACTGACTCCAAACACGTAAACGCCCATGTACGGGCCTTGCCCATAAGATGGGTCAATGCTAGTCCCACTTGCAAGTGATCAGCGGTCATATTCGCTGTGGCGAAGGCCGTTTCGACCTCTCGCAACCATACGTAAAGGTTGTCACCCTTCTCCCCGGTCAACTCCTTTATCTTAAACGATGATGGAGGGCGCACCCCCGTGGAATGTCCTCCACTACAACTCGCCTCATGAGCGATGAGGGCATTTACCCTTGCCTTTACGGTCTCAAGGCCCTTCTCAACTAGGAGCTTCATGCCTTCTTCCCCCGTTAAGGGTAACAGCCTTTTAAAGGCTTCCTGCTGGACGAGGGTCAAACTATCCCAATCGTCCTGATTCATCCTTTGCAGAGGATGCCTAGTCTACCAACACATGTATTGGATTGACTACAAGTGCTACCAGATGTAGCCGGTGCGTATACGCACGGTGCGGCTAGCGCACAGAGGAAGACTCTTCCTTAAAGCGGTAGCTACCGCTACTTAGCCGATACGCCCTTTTAAAGGGCTTAGTAGGAGAGTTCTCCTACTCGGGGCCAAGATTCCCGGGTTAGTTTACGACTTAGCCTTAACGGCTGTATTCCCTTTACGGGATGTAAGTAAAGGGAGGGCTCCCTCTTACCTACGACACTCACTGCGCGCGCGACCGGTCGATGTCGCACGTCCGCAAAATAGAGTGAAATGTAAACTGAATATATTTAATATGTAATTAGCCTAAATTAATTTAAACTAATATAAACTATATGTAATACTAAGTAGAATATTCCTAATTCGTACCTAGCTAAAATGTAGTGTACACACCTGTGTACTGACACGTGGATGGCTGACACGCCAC
>CM047587.1:1660831-1679611 GCA_026184515.1 Peronosclerospora sorghi | reverse complement strand
TGTAACGGGGTTACATTCGAGTTACATATAATGTTGGTGTATATGAGTACACCACGGTTGAGGTCAGTATTGACCGGTTTGAAAGGTTTGGAACCTTTGGTTATTTTAACCAATCAGGGCAGGGGCCCCTGGTGTGGTGGTGTGTCAGCCATCCACGTGTCAGTACACAGGTGTGTACACTACATTTTAGCTAGGTACGAATTAGGAATATTCTACTTAGTATTACATATAGTTTATATTAGTTTAAATTAATTTAGGCTAATTACATATTAAATATATTCAGTTTACATTTCACTCTATTTTGCGGACGTGCGACATCGACCGGTCGCGCGCGCAGTGAGTGTCGTAGGTAAGAGGGAGCCCTCCCTTTACTTACATCCCGTAAAGGGAATACAGCCGTTAAGGCTAAGTCGTAAACTAACCCGGGAATCTTGGCCCCGAGTAGGAGAACTCTCCTACTAAGCCCTTTAAAAGGGCGTATCGGCTAAGTAGCGGTAGCTACCGCTTTAAGGAAGAGTCTTCCTCTGTGCGCTAGCCGCACCGTGCGTATACGCACCGGCTACATCTGGTAGCACTTGTAGTCAATCCAATACATGTGTTGGTAGACTAGGCATCCTCTGCAAAGGATGAATCAGGACGATTGGGATAGTTTGACCCTCGTCCAGCAGGAAGCCTTTAAAAGGCTGTTACCCTTAACGGGGGAAGAAGGCATGAAGCTCCTAGTTGAGAAGGGCCTTGAGACCGTAAAGGCAAGGGTAAATGCCCTCATCGCTCATGAGGCGAGTTGTAGTGGAGGACATTCCACGGGGGTGCGCCCTCCATCATCGTTTAAGATAAAGGAGTTGACCGGGGAGAAGGGTGACAACCTTTACGTATGGTTGCGAGAGGTCGAAACGGCCTTCGCCACAGCGAATATGACCGCTGATCACTTGCAAGTGGGACTAGCATTGACCCATCTTATGGGCAAGGCCCGTACATGGGCGTTTACGTGTTTGGAGTCAGTCACGGACGTGTTTTCAACATGGAAGGTCCTTAAGCAGAAGCTCATGGACATGTTCGCAACGCTCGATCTGGTTTTCCAGAATCAACTGGAGTTCCTGAGGTGCCGTCAAGGCACTAAGGACCTGGAGATTTATATCCAGGAGATTAAGACCCTGTTGGCAGAGATGTACGCGAAAGCGTATTCGGACGATGTGTCCATCCCCGTCTTCATGGGAGGCCTGAGAGAAGGGCCAGCACGTTCGGAATTGTTCCGATGCCGACCCCAATCCCTGGAGGAGGCGTTCAAGATGGCGTTTAACACCGAGAGGAAGTTCCGTTCCTCTAAGGTGGGTCCCGAACCCATGGACCTGAGTCAGGTCGAAGCGGAGGAGAAACCTCCCGCTAAGAGTAACTCTGAATCTTTTTCACAGAGCTTCGAGGCAGAGCTCTTAGCTATGTTGCAGCGGCATGGGCCGCTGCAACATAGCTTCCTGTGTGGAAGCACGGATCATCTGAGGAACAGATGTCCGAAAAATCCCCAGCGAGACACTCGCTACAAGGGACCAAGGGTGGGGAAAAGCCCTTGTCGAAGCCGTCGGGAAACGACGGCTCCCAGTAGGTGCGGGGCGCCCTACTGGGGGACCCCTCAGTGCTGTTAAGACCCAGGGTAGGGGACGACAGCACAAAGCCCCGAGGGAAGCGGTGCTTTCTAGCACCGAGTTGGTGTACCAGCCAGGTTTGCTGGTAGTCCTTGCGGACGTGAAAGGCTTTGATAAGTCTTGGATAGTCTTGATAGACTCTGGCGCGTCTGACAATTATGTCAGGCGGGCTTCTGTTTAGAAGAGTCGGCTGTATGCCGAGGCCCTACAGGCACGTTCTCGTGACGTTGTCACGGTCCGTCTTGCGACGGGCGTACAGGTTCCTGTACCCAAGGTCTCGATTGACCTTAAGCTAAAGTTTGCAGACTTCGACAGCTTAGAACGTTTCCTAGTCCTGGATTTGGACTCGAGGTATGACCTCATTCTGGGCATGAAGTGGCTGGAACGCCACGATCCATGGATAGACTGGAAGTCTAAGTCCATTGGCTCAACGCACCCGCGGTCGGGTGAAGCATTGGCGAGTCATGAATCCACCTTTGCTCGGTCGCAAAAGCGATTCTGGCGTGAGATGCCAGAGATTGGGATGTCTGAAATGATCATTCCCAATGGCGTTAAGGAAGAGTTCCTTAACGAGAGAGATTCGGCGGTTAAGCCCCGCGCCGATATAGGCGAGACTGGTGAGTCGCCAGTGATAGAGGTGGATTCCTCTGAGGGTAAGCGCGAGGCGCTTAGAGAATAGATCCGAAGTTCGTCTCTTCTACAGGTTGGAATTGATTCCGACCACGCCGTGTCCGGCGAACAAGTTGCGACTCCAGTGGTAGGGGTAGAGACCCCTGTGGTTAAACGCGAGGCGCTTCCAAGCGAAGAGACCCGAAGTTTGTCTCTTTCGCACGTCGGAAATGATTCCGACTACGCCGTTATAGGTGAGACCGGCGAGTCACCGGTGGTAGAGGTAGAGACCTCTGTGGATAGGCGCGTGGCGCTTCCAATATATAGGGCAATTGACTCCCCCCATCTGGGTCTCGGGATGAGTCCCGAGGCCAGTAGTCAGCAGTCCTATCGGATGCTGAATAGTGTGACAGGTATTGTCACAGAAGGCGTAAGCCTGGAACGGTTGCCTGGGGTAGGCGAACTGTTGTCGTTGGAGAAGATGTCCTTCAACGAGTTTGATACTGCTTTGAAAGCAGATGAAATCGACGAGGTCGTCGTGTTGCGTCCGGAAGAGGAGTTGAACTCCTCATCCACGATGGAATAGTCAGTTTTGGTGAAAACCAAACAGGCATTAAATGCCCGAAGCGGCCTCAAGATCCTCGCGGATCCTGAGAACCCTTACCATTCCTTATTAAAGGAATTTGGAGATTTCATTAGTGACAACCCACCGATGGGGTTACCACCGGATCGGGGAGTCCGACATGAAATTGATTTGGTTCCTGGAACCAAATACTGCGTCACTAGGCAGTGGCCTCTCCCCAAGGAGCAATGTGACGTCATCGACGTATTCTTCAAGGGGAAAGAAGAGACAGGGATGGTACGGGAGAGCAAGTCCCCTCACTCATCTCCCACCTTTTGTGTTCGCAAACCGAACGGAAAGTGACGCAATTTACATGCGTACAACAAGCTGAATGAAGCTACTGTGCCCATGCATACTCCGATTCCTCGGAAGGATGTCCTCCAGAACAATATGGCGGGCTGTACTGTGTACAGTGCCTTAGATCTGGTGGACGGGTATTATCAGGTGCTCATGCGAGTGTCCGATATTCCGCTGACAGCGGTTAGCACGCCTAGTGGCATGCTGTGGGAGTGGCTTGTTATGCCACAAGGGCTTTAAAATGCACCAGCGACTTTCAATCGCTTGGTGACTCAACTCTTCCGCCCTCATAGGAAGTACGCTCAGACGTACTTCGACGATATTTCGTCCATAGTCGTGCGGAAGGCGACTCGTCTGATGTTCAGACGCATCTGATACACCTTCGAGTAGTGCTTGAATGTATGCGAGAGCATAAGTTATATGCAAACACATCCAAGTGTATCTTTGGTGCTGAGGAAATTCCTTTCCTCGGATGCTTCATCGGTAAGTATGGAGTGCGGGCGGATCCCGCGAAGGTGAAAGCCATTGTGGAGTGGCCTTCGCCTGTAAATCTTAGAGATTTACGGAAGTGGCTTGGATTAGCCAACTATCTCCACAAGTACAGCGAGAACTACGCTGAAATGGCGAAGCCATTGACCGACCTTCTTAAGAAGGATGTTGATTGGTGTTGGTAAACTGAACACCAAAACGCTTTTGAGCGATTAAGGGGAGCTTGTTAAAAGCTCCCGTTCTTGCTCTCCCAGACTCTTGGAAACCATTTAGTGTCGTCTGCGACGCCTCCAATTTCGCAATCGGATGTGCTTTGTTACAAGCAGACGATGCAGGAAGGGAAAGCGTAATTGCGTTTGAGTCGAGGCAGCTTAAAGCTGCGGAACGGAATTATCCCGTTCATGACAAGGAGCTACTTGCAATGAAGTATGCTCTTGTCAAATTTAGGGTTCACCTACTCGGCTCAAAGCCGTTCGTGGTTTATACTGACCACGCGTCCTTACGGACAGCGACAAAGTCGCCTCATCTCTCGCAGCGGATGGCCCGTTGGCTCTCCTTCTTTGCGGAGTACAACTTTGAGGTTAAGTATAAACCTGGCAAGCAGAACGTGCTTGCGGACGCGTTGTCGCGTCGTCCCGATTACGAGCTCGCTCACGCGACATTCGTCACCACGTCTGTGGTGGATCTCATACGCCAGGCGTATGAGAAAGATCCACAGTGTACGGCGCTTATTAGCGCGTTGAGTGAAAAGGGTCTTGGATCGTCTGAGCCAACCCTGTCAAGTTGATCCAAAGCTCGTTTACACCGTTACAGGTACTGTGACGGTCTGCTATTTTATAGCACGAGCGCGGAGGACACTCCGCGGGTGGTAGTTCCTCATGATGAGGAACTGAAGTATAGAGTCCTCTTTGAGGCACATGACGCCCCTATCGGTGGTCATTTAGGGCGGGATAAGACCTACAGCGCTTTTAGCGCTTTGTATTGGTGGCCCAACATGTATAAGTGGGTCGGTGCGTATATACGCACCTGTGAGACGTGTCAGAGGGTTAAACCCTCTGCAAGTTCAGCTGCGCCTTTGGCGAGCTTATCGGTTCCAACGGAGTGTTGGAAATCCATTAGCATGGATTTTAGCTTCGGTTTTCCGAAGGATAAGGCCGGGAACACCGGCATATTAGTCTTTGTAGACCGTTTGAGCAAGATGGCTCACCTGGCGGCGGTGCCAGAGTCCATAGATGGACAAGGAACAGCGAAAGTGTTCCTAGACCGTGTCTTTCGACAGCATGGTCTACCCGATTCCGTTGTGTTGGATCGGGATCCCCGTTTTACGGGACAATTCTGGGGAGCGTTGTTTAAGGTGCTAGGCACCAAGCTCCTCATGTCCACTGCGGATCATCCGCAGACGGACGGTCAGACGAAAAGCGTTAATCGCGTTGTGGAGGATATTCTCCGGAGTTTATGTCCGGATTCTCCAAAGAGTTGGAGTGAGATGCTTCCGATGGTTGAATTTGCTATCAACAATTCGGTACATGCATCTACGGGGTTTACCCCGTTTTACGTGAACGGATTGGTGAATCCGAGGGTTCCGTTGACGCCACGTGTGTGTGGCCCAGGGCTTGAAGGGGGAGGATTCCCCGATGTCAGCCCTGTATCTGTGCGAAAGCACATCGATAAGTTTTTATCGATGCGCCTTAGTGTCTTACGACACGTCTGCGATGCCATGGCGGAGAGCCAATACAAACAGAAGGAGCAAGCTGACCGCAAGGGGAGGCGTAACGAAAAGGTGTACAAAGTAGGAGAAAGTGTTTTATTAAACGCTAAAAATCTTCCTACACATGCAGTTTCAAATGTGTTGCGCAATAAAATGCGCCCCAGGTTTGTGGGCCCCTTTAAGGTATTAGCCCGAAAGGGCTTGTCGTACACCTTAGACATCCCGAAGGCGATGTGTACGCATCCAACCTTCTATGTGGGTATGCTTAAGCCATACCAGAACCCGGAGGTGGGTCCCCTCTCGGAGGAGGGTGAGAAACCGGGTAGCCGAAAGGCGCAACAGGTCGGAACATCTCCGACAGGGTTGAAATACGACCCTGAAGCTCCACAACGAGAGACTCGAGAGAGGCAAGCCGCCCCTCGATGCGTTCATTCGCACTCCCCTCGTTGCGGAGTCCCTCCTGAGCATCTTGGATGCGACGGCTGTGCCGATCACAGCGCTCGTGGAAGTCACGCCGCAATAGCGCGACCCCCTCCTCCAGTGCTCGATACGGAGGGTACTCCAAATTATCATGTGGAACGCCTGATGGCACGACGCCATCACCGGGGTGAGACCCAGTACCTGGTGAAGTGGAAAGGGTATCCACATTCCCAGAACTCGTGGGAGTACGAGACTCCCCTGCGGCAGGATTGCCGTGACGTCGTTGACGCTTTCGAGCGGGAGAATCCCACTGAGAGTCAACGACCAAAGGGGCTGAAGAAGCCCCTTCACTCCCAGTACCTGGGAGTTCTCCGGAGGCAGATGCTGTGCTTGCATTGCTCTCCGGCACCACATCGAGATCAGAGCGCGTATAATAGGAGGCAGGTAATTGCCCTTGCGCTTTGTCCTGAGCATAGGCCAAGCGTAGCGCCCTCTCTACCCGAACGTCGTGCTCGGAAAAGCTGTTGTACAGTGCATCGAAACTGGGGAGACGTTTCTCCCTCTCCGCCCAGGCGCGGAACGCCTGTTCTGCGTCTTCGACGCTTTCGTTCATCAGGAGAACAATGGGAATCTCGCGGATAATATCCACGAGGACACCGCGTGCCTGCTTCCCGAGGCGCGTCCGGTAGGACTTAACGGAATCATGTTTGAGCGTTAGTAGTCGGTCCCGGAGTTGGTTCCGATGCGCAATTTCACGCGTCAGTATAGCCGCTGGACCAGGGGTATAGGAGGCTAAACCCCTCTTTACCGCGTTCTTAGCCCTCTTTTGAGGGTCGCGAGGTCCCTTCCGTGCCCGTAGGGCACGTCGGGCCTCTTGAACCAAGGACGGTTCATTGGTGGTGGTTGCCTGTGGCAACCTGGAGGTGTGGTGGAGTCAAGTTCGAAATCGAATACATTGGTTCGACAACCTGACCACCACCATCGTGCCCAGCCTTCCAAATTACGGGGGGGGGTACCCCGCGGACCTCCACTCAAAATCTGGTCCGATCATCCGCTGCTGGCAGACGACCGGTCATCATCAGAACTCACTTGGTCCGATGTTTAGTGTCCATCTCACCTTGTGTAACCGATGGAATGGGCTAGTTACACACTCGGTGGATCGGGATCGCAGATCGATCTGATTCGGTCTTGAATATGAGCCGTGCTGGCTAGATGTACCTAGGGCGGAACTCTTCACCCCAGGTACGTACACACCAGAAACACTTCCAAAAGATAAATTCCAATAGTTCGATCGTTCAAACGATCTAGACCCGAAAAATACGAAATAATAGAGGGTGGACCAATCAACCGGTTTAGCCCCTGACCAATATGAGAGAAGACCAAAACCGGTCTAAACTCCAACCAATGTTACAATGAGCCAATATGTCCACGTGAAGACCCAATATGCCCGTGAAACTCCACAAACGATATCTCCACGTAAAGACCAATCCAGTGAATAGCACGTTCCAAACGTACTTGACTTAAAGTGTCGAGATAGCCAAATCGTACTCCCGTCGAGGGACTTCCGGTGGCCAAAGTGCGCGTGCGGCGCGTCCAGACCGGGTATAATAGGCAAGAGGGGATAATTCAACCCTCTGCCCCCAAACACTCCGCGGCGGGCGGAGGCAACTAGTGTACGTGGAAAGAATAACGGCGACCCCTTGCTGCGGTGTAGACCAAGACCAGAAGAGGTTTTTGCCACTTATTCCTAGACCAACAGACTTTTACTTGGAAAATCCGCAACCAAAAGACTCTTACTTGGAAAAACCACAACCAAAAGACTCTTACTTGGAAAAACCGCAACTAACCAATAATACTACCTTCCTATGGTCCCTAATGTACCCACACAAAATTATGTAAAATACCCAATGTCAGGTGACTCACCCAAGACCGGCGTTCTTGATACTCCTTGAATCTGATAGGCTAAAAATCCCCCTTGTTTAGACCAATCGGAAACTCGACCAACTGACTTGACCAAAAGTGACCGAATTTGTGGTGCACTTCACCACAGCCGCCCCTGAGTCCGACCGTGTCGCACAACGATAACGGTCTGACTCACCCATCACTCGACCAAATGGACCTTAATCGCTCACACTTCTTCACCATGGACCAGCCATCTTCGCCACCTGCGCCAGGTACTTACTTTACTGCACTCGATCCTCTTATGCTTCCTCTTGACGCTTTTTCTTGTAGAAACTCTATGTGCCGAGTCGCTCCACATTGCTTCACCTGTCCGGTCGGCTCGGTCTGGCAGCCCATGTAACTCTCCTGCACTTCAAACATCGGAAGGGTGTCAGACTGAAGCCGACACGCGGATGCAGGACATGCTTGCAGAGAACATGCGTCTCAGGACCCAGGTGGCCTACCAGGCAACACGAGGTGCGCATCTTTGGTCTTCGTCTTGTACTTGTCTTGACCCTCGTTTGTCTTCAGCTCTCATCCCTCCCAGCGTCGTCAAGGCAATAGGTGCCTTGCTTGATGCTTATAGGCAGTCCGACGATCATGTTGACCAGCTCCGACCAATTCTAGAGGAGCTGGTAAGTGCACGTCATGAGCTGTCCCGTCTGGAGGCTTATCAGTCCCATCTCCGGGATCAACTTGCACTTGTTCGCCGGCAGCAACTGGACGGACAGTTTGACGCGACCTCACTGCGATGCAAGGCGACGACTTCGCGCGACGCATTGCCGAACTTCAAATTTCTATTCAAGACCAGACCGGGAAGGTCCGGTCTTATCAAGACAAGTCAGACGCTTGGACGCTAGAGTCGGGTCGTCGTCAGGTGGCACTAGACCAGTGCCGCCAGCGCTTGATGAACTTGCTGCCTCCGTGTTCGACTGCTTCCTCCAGCATAGATTGGTCTGCGTCGGCAACCTTAGTCGCCTCGGAGAAAGACCAAGACCGCTTGCAGCAGGACCAAGACCGACACCGTTCATTGGCTGATATTCATCAGCCCGAAATTGCACACAAATCAAAGAAGCGCGCGGGCGCGCCGGGTATCTCGAGGGCGTGGTGCACTGCGCGCGAACCCAGACTCGAGGGAAAGCGTGCAGTGCCTCATAAGCGAGCCAAGACACAGGCGCTTCTTATGGACTCGGACTAGGACACGGACGGAATCTACGGCCCCTCGGAAAGTCGAGCGCCCTCGCGTAGTAATGCAAATCACATCAAGCACACAGGGGTCTCGTCCGAGGAGGACTCCAGCGAAGGGTCCTGCGATTCCGAGTTTATGGTCGCCATCCAGTCCAAGTCACGAACGAATTTGCGTGAAAGTTTCATCCAAGTGGCGTCGACATTGGGGTCAGAACAGAAGACCGGTTTGCCAAGTGACGCCACACCAGTGTCGGCACCAGCGAAGCCGGCGCCTTCGGTTCTCCCCGGGACATCCAAGCTTCACAAGTACGCTCTACGGAAGAACATGGCAGTTGACACCAGCTCCCTTCCGCCGCGGACGTTCGAAATCACCTTGCCGTGGTCGTCGGGTCAAATCGGCTGTTTGCGCCGGTCTACCCTGACCATGCAGCTTCTGACCCGGTCTTTCTCCCGCCCGGACCTCTGGCTCTTTCCACCGGCCAAGAAAACCCCTGCCACGTCTGCATGGAGGGCGGGCTTGATTACGTCGGCGCAGATCTCCCGCCTATACGGCGATGAACCATGGAAAATTTTCGAACACCCCAAGATAGGACTTGTGTTCCAGTTGACTCCGTGGATCGGCACTTTGCTAGGCCGGGTGAAGAATTTCAACAAGATCCACGGCCAAGCAATTTGGGGGGCGTCCCACTACTTGGTGCTTCCCCTCGACCGGGTGCGACAAGATCCGGGCCTGGCGACGTTCCAGAGCAAGCGCAAGCGACGTCGAATTCGGGCGGGCTAGGCTTGGCAATCCCTGTGCCAGTACATTTTGGACGGGATGCGAGCTCGCGAGTGTGACGTGGACGTGTTCTTGTACCCGGTGTTCCTCCACATGCCGAGGCGTCGCGTTGAGAAGATCAGACTGCTGTCCGACGACGGCATATGGTACCCCGGTCTTGATTGCGCTGAGCCGGTCACGGACCTCAAGGATGCTTTGGTCCAGCTTGACCGGAAGAACCCCTGGCGTAACCAGTTTCAGGATCAAGTGAAAAATCATCCGTCGATGGTCATCGGCCGTCTGTGGGGCGATAGAAAGTGAAGTCGCATGTAGTCGACCAGATAACTCGTAAAACATGTCATCATTTCTTTTTCATATGTCCAATCGTCAAATCACTTGAGATAATTTTACCACTCTCTCCATAGTTGCACCGAACACGTTATCGTAAACAGTTCCACCCCCATCACGAAAAATAGTCATCACATTCGTCATTCCGCTACTCCAATTTGTCACAGTTCATCACAATTTCACATCAACTCCGGACCTTCCACATCTTCATACCGGTCTAGACCGACCGATGCTACTGCGTGTCTTGGTCTTGGTCGTCATGAGTCTGCATCACTGCGAAGCGATTACGACTGACTCGTTCTCGTTCGAACTCTCGTAGAAGAGCCCCACAATTCAAGTCGAGATCGTGGACCCAAGTTGATTCATCATGGTCCTTCCATCGGACCAGGTACTCTCGGTGAGTCCGACCGAACCTGGTCTTCTTGGTCGACCGAACATCTAAGACCTTCTCCACTTCAAACTCGTCTTCCTCTAATGGTCTTTCCCAACTGTCCTCCGGCAGTAACGCTTCATCGAAATCAAATCTCTTTTCTTCGTCTACCAGACAGGGAGTTTTGGGTCGATCAGGAAATTCTCGGACCAGCTTCAACTTGGACACATGCACGATCGGAAAGACCTGTAATCTGTACCAGTTGTTACTAGACGGGCAGCGTGCTCACCGATCATCTCGGCAACACGGAAAAGGCCGTGCTACATGTGAGCCAGCTTCTTCGCATAGCCCTCTTTCACTCGGTCTAGGTATAGCCATACTCTCGCCCCTGGTTCTATACCGTGGGGTCGGACCTGGTCATTGGTCCGGTCTGCCCGGTCTTGTGTGGCCTGACGCAGCTTTTCGTTGACGACTTCTTTTGTATGCGGGTAGTGTTTCTGGACCTGCATGCGCCAGCGTCGAGCATCGCGATCGCGGGTCCGGCTGCAACCGACAGGTATCGCAGCTTCCAGTGTCGACAGAGGGTCCCATCCATATGCCAGATAAAAAGGCGTTTCTCCTCGGACCCGATCGGTCGACGAGTTGAGTGCAAACACCAGCCTTTCTGCATACGCGTCCCAATCTCGCTGGTCTGGGTCAGCAACGTACATCTTGATCGCCCTCGTTATGGTATGCACCATGCGTTCCGCCGATCCATTTGCTTGCGGACGATATGCCATCGTCGCACTCTGTTTCTGGACCAGCATTTTATTGAACGACCGGAACACCTCGGACATAAAACCGGGTTCCCGATCGTGCCTGATGACCTCGCTGGCGCCGAAGCTTCGGAACACACATTCTTCGTAGCTCTGGGCGATCTGCTCCGCAGAGCGAGATGCACTTGCCTTCGAAATAACTAGACCAGTGAACAGGTCTACCCAGATCAGCAGCTCAGTGTTTCCGCGAGTCGATCTAGGCAGTGACGGTATGTGGTCCATCGCTATGACATGGAAAGGGTAGGTAGATTCGATATTTCCGGGCGATCGCCCCTTGATTACCGGTCTACCCTTTCCGGTCTCGCAATCCGTGCAACAGCCCGCATATTTCTTCACAATGCGGAAAAGACCTCTCCATTGGAAGTAGGACCTGATCTTGTGATAGGTCCTGCTTATGCCCTGATGTCACCCTTCTAGACTCACGTGATAGTGATGAAGGACATCCGGCTGCAGCAACTCGGGGATCACTAATTTCGCCAGTCGGTCCCGGTCTGCACTGTCTTGGTCGGCATCGCGGCAGTAATACAATAATCCATTATCAGTCATTTCGTAGCTATCCGCGATCTTGATGCACTCTTTCGCTTGATCGTTCGTCAACTTGGACAGTTCACCACGCAGGTAGGTCTTCAGGTTCATAATCCATTCTTCTTCGTCCTGCGCTTTGAGGATCCGTTCCATCCTTAACTGTTGCACTGCATATTGGCTCAAACTTTCCTTCGGGAACGGTCGGCGAGACATCAGAGCTTTCGATCTAGTCGCGACCATTACATGCACCTGGACTGGGGCGTTCTTGGGTCCGATCACATCTGGGAGCCTGTTTATATTCACCAATTCATCCAGAACGGTCTTCTCGGTGATCGTAGCCCCGGTCTGGTCTTGCATGGCCTTGGTCGCGAGGTAGTCCGCGCTTATGTTCCAGTCCCGTTTCACGTGCAATAGCTCGTGGTTGGGGTGGTCCTTCAATGCCTTCATTACTCGATCATTTAGCGTCCTTAGTCGTGGAGCCTTGCAGTCGATCTCTCCGGTGATCTGCCTGATCACTAGGTTGGAGTCACCACATATGATGACTCGCCCCTTCTATTGCGACGACAGCAGGTCCAGACATAGAAGTAGACCTCGGTACTCCGACTCGTTAACCGTAATATCCGGCGTGAAATCGGCGCGGCTGCAACTATAGACCATTGTGGCAACTTCCACACTATGTCACTATAGGAGCCGACCTTCTTCTTCACGCTTGCCTATCCGTCAAAACTTAAGACCAAGAGCTCTTCATCATAGTCGACGGTCGGTGGCGGTCTCGAAACTGACTGCCGAGGTTGCTTCCTCGGGGCAATCGCTATTAATGCCTCGTCCACTTCAGACCGAGGGGTGATACTGGCAGATAATGTGCCCAATATCTCTTCCTCGCCCCCGGTGCACTTAACGACCTCGAGGGTCCACTGCGACAAGACCGCCGACCATCTGCCTAGACGTCCGTCCATCCCATTGGCTGATAATAGCCAGGCCAAAGTAGACCGTCTTGACAGGACCTTCATAGTCGGCCGACCAGCAGGTTGTAACACACATCCAGAATTCGTAGCAACGCCAGAACTTCTTTCTCGACAATTCCATAGTTCACTTCATTTGGCTTCAGCGTTCTGCTCGTGAACGTGACCGGATGGTACACACCATCATGATCTTGTACTAGAATGGCCGAAATGGCCCACTGACTAGCATATACAATAATGGTCGGGACCTTTTCGGGATCGAAATGCTTCAAAATCGGTGCCGTCACCATCTTAGCCTTCAACATACCAAAAGCAAACTTTGCACGCTTCATATGGTCTTCGGCCTCCACTTGCGGACAACCTGCAGCAAGACCAGAGTCGGCGCCCCCATGTAAAGTTGCCCGGTCTCCTTCGCGCAGCATATGATAGTCAACTTCCCGGATCTCGTACAGCACAGCCGCGTAGATAGCAAAGTCTTCAATGAATCGGCTATAATAATTCAAGCTTCCCAGGAAGGACTGCATTGCCTTCAGCGATCTGGGGAACGGGAGGTTACTCAGCGAATCTAGGTCCTTGGGATTAGCCTCTAGACCATTGTTCGAGACCATATGGCCTAAATATGCGACCTTGGACATACCCCAGAAACTTTTCACGGCACTTATTAAAATAGACAGGTTCCAGCGGTCGCATGTCTCCAACAATCGTTCAACCTTCTCGCACAGATCGTTCCACGACTAGGCAGGTATCAGAATGTCGTCGATGTACGACCGCCTACCTAGAACGGACGGTCCTCTTTCCCGATCGGGTTCACCCTCTCTAAACACATCATAATTTTCAACAGGGTCCCGATCGGTCTTGATCTTGAAGTGTCCGTACAATGCGTTGTCTATCAGCCTTTGATAGATCTGCGCGTTCTTCAGACCGAACGGCATACGATTCCACTCGAAAAGACCAAACGGTGTCACAAATGCGGAAATCTCACGGGCTCGATCAGTCATCGAGACCACCCAAAATCCACTTGCCATATCTAGCGAACAATACCACAAGGTCTTGTCGAGGTCTTCCAATATATCATTAATCAGCGGCATCGGGTACAACATGAGTTTAGTCAACCGGTTTACCAGCCGATAGTCGATGCACAGTCTAATGTCAACGCCATTCTTCTTGATAACAATTACGATCGGCGAGGCCCATGGCGAGGTCAAAGGTCTAATAATCTTGGTGCCCAACAGTCCTTTAATGAGATCAGAAAGCTTTTCACGGTACTGTGGCGCCACGCGTCGACATCGCTGGGGAATCGGCTTGGCATCTCCCACGTCAATATCGCAAATCGCACCACGGGCTGCAGGTGGTAAGCGTTTCCCTTTCCGATCAGCAGATGTCTTTTCTTCCATATGATACTCTTCAACTGCTTGATCTGGTCTGGACTGTTAAGTATTGATCGCCCACATGTAAATCATCCATTGTAACTTCGGGCGAGTCGGCAGACACTTCAGGGAGGACTGGCATTTGGCTTTCCAGCTCCTGAATATACTGTTCCCCGCCTTCATGTATACAGAATTGTTCATCTTCTGGGGTGATATCACCTAGACCATCTGGACCGGCTGAACGCCCCTGGTATTGATTGACGGGCTGTCCTTCACTGATATCGGTCTGATTAGTAATACCGTCATGGTCCGACCTAGCAACTTCATG
Source organism: Peronosclerospora sorghi (assembly GCA_026184515.1). Classification (NCBI taxonomy): domain Eukaryota; phylum Oomycota; class Peronosporomycetes; order Peronosporales; family Peronosporaceae; genus Peronosclerospora; species Peronosclerospora sorghi. The sequence continues at coordinate 1,665,225 of CM047587.1, read as the reverse complement.
TTCCCCTTCTTCCGTTTTTTGCTCCGCTGTCGCCTGGTCTTGTGCTGACACCACGTTGACTAGCCTCGGATCGTCTACTTGATGGTCCACCGTTCCTGGTGACTGCAGCGCCTTTCTTCGGAACAACATCTTTTTTGGGGTGACATAACTTGGTCTTTCCACTAAAAGTGAGGTATCCTCTTCCACCGACCCATCATCGCTGATAAGATCGGTGGTCGATTGGTACGCCAGGTTTTGCCACTCGACATACCGCCTCGACCCAATCGAGACGAACCCCATCTTCCTTGGTACCTTCCCTTCTGCTAACCACATGCCGACAATAGTGTTATTGTCCAGTGTCAGCGGCTTGTCACCGATATTGGTAACACGCACAAAATCACGTCGACCAGCACTCTTTACGAAGGTCGAGACCCACCGATCGCCCCTGGTCAACCACAACTTCCTCGAACGAAAACCTTTCTCAACCGGGGTATCGGCAGAACGACCAGCTGGGATAGTGAGGTCTTGGTCCCACCGGACCAGAACGGTATACGAAGCATACAGAGGTCTTCGACCAGCCAACTGGACCTGGAACTCATCCGGGAGCGTAAGCACTCCATGTGACATGTCTAGGCGAATACCAGCTGGGACCATGAAATCCATTCCTAGTAAAGCGTCTTGACCAGCCAACTTGCCAACCCAAGCGCTGAAAAGGTAGACCAGCGATCCCGACAAAGTAATTTTCACACGCGTTCTTCCTTCGGTCATATAAGAGTTTTCGCCGATTCCGACGCATTCTTGTCTCTGGGTATCGTCTATACGACATCCGACCTTACGAGCAACGGCGGAGTCGATTATCGATACTTCGGCTCCAGAGTCGAACAACATCGTCGCCTTCTGGTTATTAATCTTGCCACAGGCTTTCGCCTGCTTGAACCATTTATCAGGCCCGTGATACTTCCAGTATCCGCGGGATTCTCCATGCAGCAAGTCCAACTGCATAACCACCTTAGTCCGGGAGTACTCATCGGTCTTCAGACTGTAGACCGGATGGTCTCGGTCGACGCAATTTGGAATAGAACGTGTATTGTCGGTCTTATCCTCCTTGCCGACATATGCATAGATGTGAACCGTAGAACGCTCGGCTCGATCCAGATTCCAACCTGGCGAGCGTTCTAGTTTAACATCTTTTCTGCGTCCGGCGGCAGCATCCCCGCGTGCTTGTCCGGCACGTACCACTTGCGCATCATGTTAAAAAAATCTTCAATCTTGCAGTGGCCGGCCTCGTGGATCTCTCCACAGGACTTGCACACGAAAAGGCAGTGGTCCGTCGGGTGGCCGCGTCTCTCGCACTTCATGCACACCATCTTCTTCCAGCAGTTTGGACCATCATGTTTGCTCGACCCACAGTGGGAGCACTTCTGACGAGATCGGTCTGGATCGGACTTGCTTCCGTTCCTTCCCTTCCGGTCCACCTGGTCGGACTTTGACTTGGTCTTCGGGGCAGGTCCCGCAACATAGACGTAACGATACTGGTCTTCATCCGATGACTCCTGGCTGGATGGACTTCCACTTTCCCCTTCTGACCCCGTGCTGTCATCAGCTACAATTGCCTTGACCGCTCGGGTCGGTCTGGTCCAAGGTCTCTTGACCGGATCGGTCTGGGTCTTGGAACGATAGCGACCTGATCCACCAGCGGTCTTCGCTCTCACACTACGCGACTGTTGTAACGTCCGCAGGGTCTGTTCGACTTCGCCCGCATCCTTAAGACGCAGTAGAGTAAGCTGGTCAGCCAGTTCTTGATCGTCAAGGGTACTAATATAGTGACCCACATGTTCTAAGGCGGCACCGTTCGGCGGGTTATTCTCTTTGATTGTTATGCCGGCGCGAAGTGCAGCCACGTTCAACCGATTCAAATACTCGATCGGTGTTTCGTCGTCCCGCTTATGCATATGGTGGTACTTACGGGCGCTTTAAAATCCGGAGTTACAATATTGACCTTCAGACTCCGCACATAACAGGTCCCAGTCAGACCGGACGCCCCGAACCAACTGTTGAATCCAGTTCGCAGCCGGTCCTTTTAACAAATCCCGGAAGATTAAACAACGTTCGCTTTTTGGGGTCTGGTCTCGCAGGAACGCAGACTTGACTCGACTGAACCAAGACCGGGCCTGGTCTTCATCAGCATCCTTGCCGGTGAAGTCCTTGAGGTCGGTCGTCGTGGCCATACGGATGCGCGGAATCGCAGCAGATCCAAAGTGGTAGGCAGTAGTGGAGGCTAGGTTAGCCTTGCGCACCTTGCCTGCGCCTGTACCATCTGACCCACCATGGTCGTCAAGACCGCCGACCGACTCCATATCACAGTCACTTGTCTTGCTTGGTCTACGCGGTCTTGACGGTTGCGGCTTGCGCCTTCCCTTGCCGGTTGGTTTATCACTTCTAATAGGCTTATCCATAGATGTTACCGATTCCATATCCACATCTTTGCAAACATTGACACCTTGACAGGTAGACCGGTCTTGGACATGTGGGCGCATAGGTGGTCTAACCGGTTCTTCCATGAAACGTTGCATCATCATCTTAAACATGGCTTGTACGTTGGCTGGCGTCATGGGCAACGTGTTGATACCCTCCTTTTGCAGAACTGAGGCCTGTGGGGCTTGCTGGGGCCCCGACTGGAAAACAGCCCCTTGCTGCCGCATGTCCCTTTTTTGTTCAGACCGGCCATGGTCCACCCCCATGGTCATCCGCTCGACACCGGTCTCCAACTCTGATGAGCTGTTAGAAGCCGGTGGAGACTGGTAGATCGACTCATCATCGGAACCAATGTCAACAAGCTCTGTGGAGGCTTCGGCGACCTTCATTGTCGTGGTGGGAGTTGGGCGGCGAACCGCCCCCACCAGTGGCACCAAACGGTCGTGGAGGTACGACATCGACGCCTCCAGTCTCCAAGCATCAAATTCAAACAATTTATTGACACCGGCGGGGTTCTGCATTTTAATGCCAATCTCCGCCAACATCGCCACCAAATTCTTGACGAGCAGTAATGGTCGATCACTCTGGATCGGTTCGGTAGTGGGACCGAGAAGACGGTCGGGGATATGGAGGTCCAACACCCGAAAGACCTGGTTTTGGCGAACAAATAGCTTCAATTCAAAAACATAATACATCTTGTCCAGGTCTTGTTCGGTGATAGCCTCATCCCCGACCTTCGACTTTTCTTCGAAGTCGTCTTCGTCGGGTGGCATTCCCAGCCCTTTTCTGGGCACCTTGGGTACCTTGGGGAGGTAGACCGGATCGTTCCAGTCAGCCTTCAAGTAATTTTCATCTTTTAGTTTTCCATCAATTTTTTCATTCATACACATAGGATCAGGACCAAGGTCCTGATACTTTCCGGAACTATAGCAAGACCTGCTATAGTCCCGATCGGCTCCGGTGGGAGCCTTTTGGGGAGGAAAAAACTTATTAATCCCGATCTGGTCCTCCGCCAGGCCAGATCGGACGTCGCCATCTTTATCAACAACGAGAACGTAAGGCGATAGCCTTTCCTTACGTCCTCTCCAGAACGACTCCATATTCAAATCATTCAAATCTTCGAATCCAATTTTTGATGGAATATCAGCACGGTTGATATCCACGATCACCAAGTGATCCGGGCACGCGCACCATTGTGGTGGAGTCAAGTTCGAAATCGAAAACATTAGCATCGATAACCTGACTACCACCATCGCACCCAGCCTTCCAACTTTCGGAGGGGGTACTCCGCGGACCACCACTCGAGATCTGGTCCGATCGTCCGCTGCAAGCAGACGACCGGTCGTCATCCAAAGACACTTGGTCCGATTGTTTAGTGTCCATATCACCTTGTGTACCCGATGGAATGGGCTAGTTACACACTCGGTGGATCGGGATCGCAGATTGGATCGAAGCGGTCTTGAATATAGAAGACCGATCTGGGTAGGTATCTCTGGGGAGGAACTCTTCACCCCAGACACAAACAGACCAAAAACACTTCCAAGAGATAACTTCCAATAGGTCGATCGTCCAAACGATCAAGGCCTGACCAATACGAAATAATAGAGGGTAGACCGACCAACCGGTCTAGCCCCTGACCAATATGAGAGAAGACCAAAACCGGTCTAAACTCCAACCAATGTTACAATGAGCCAATATGTCCACGTGAAGACCCAATATGCCCGTGAAACTCCACAAACGATATCCCCACGTAAAGACCAATCCAGTGAATAGCACGTTCCAAACGTACTTGACTTAAAGTGTCGAGATCGCCAAATCGTACTCCCGTCGAGGGACTTCCGGTGGCCAAAGTGCGCGTGCGGCGCGTCCAGACCGGGTATAATAGGCAAGAGGGGATAATTCAACCCTCTGCCCCCAAACACTCCGCCCGCCGCGGAGTG
>CM047587.1:1635454-1660731 GCA_026184515.1 Peronosclerospora sorghi | reverse complement strand
CCAGTGAATAGCACGTTCCAAACGTACTTGACTTAAAGTGTCGAGATAGCCAAATCGTACTCCCGTCGAGGGACTTCCGGTGGCCAAAGTGCGCGTGCGGCGCGTCCAGACCGGGTATAATAGGCAAGAGGGGATAATTCAACCCTCTGCCCCCAAACACTCCGCGGCGGGCGGAGGCGACTAGTGTACGTGAAAAGAATAACGGCGACCCCTTGCTGCGGTGTAGACCAAGACCAGAAGAGGTTTTTGCCACTTATTCCTAGACCAACAGACTTTTACTTGGAAAATCCGCAACCAAAAGACTCTTACTTGGAAAAACCACAACCAAAAGACTCTTACTTGGAAAAAACCGCAACTAACCAATAATACTACCTTCCTATGGTCCCTAATGTACCCACACAAAATTATGTAAAATACCCAATGTCAGGTGACTCACCCAAGACCGGCGTTCTTGATACTCCTTGAATCTGATAGGCTAAAAAGCCCCCTTGTTTAGACCAATCGGAAACTCGACCAACTGCATTGACCAAAAGTGACCAAATTTGTGGTACATTTCACTACAGAGGTATCACCCCTAGCGGGTAACGGTGGCGCACGAGTTAGTGCGTTTTCCCCACGTGTGGGGAATGAGTTGGATGACTGATAGCGCCGTTCGGCGCTATCAACATGGCCAGCCGTTGGGGAGAGCTCCCCAAGGGCGTCCACTTCCGAGTTGTCGGAATAGTTTGCGTCCATAGCACCGCTGAAGGTGTACAATGGACAGCCAGAGGTACTGGCGTTGGAGTTCTCCAACAAGATTTTGATTATTGCGTAAGCAATAGTCTTGATGGGGGAGGATGTAACGGGGTTACATTCGAGTTACATATAATGTTGGTGTGCATGAGTACACCACGGTTGAGGTCAGTATTGACCGGTTTGAAAGGTTTTGAACCTTTGGTTATTTTAACCAATCAGGGCAGGGGCCCCTGGTGTGGTGGTGTGTCAGCCATCCACGTGTCAGTACACAGGTGTGTACACTACATTTTAGCTAGGTACGAATTAGGAATATTCTACTTAGTATTACATATAGTTTATATTAGTTTAAATTAATTTAGGCTAATTACATATTAAATATATTCAGTTTACATTTCACTCTACTTTGCGGACGTGCGACCTCGACCGGTCGCGCGCGCAGTGAGTGTCGTAGGGTAAGAGGGAGCCCTCCCTTTACTTACATCCCGTAAAGGGAATACAGCCGTTAAGGCTAAGTCGTAAACTAACCCGGGAATCCTGGCCCCGAGTAGGAGAACTCTCCTACTAAGCCCTTTACAAGGGCGTATCGGCTAAGTAGCGGTAGCTACCGCTTTAAGGAAGAGTCTTCCTCTGTGCGCTAGCCGCACCGTGCGTATACGCACCGGCTACACAATAGCTATGAAATATATTCCAGCAATAGCGACGGCACGTACTTTCGCCTCGTTGCTGGATCAAGTTCGAATCGTACGGTTCGTAGCAGAACATCATCATGTTTCTTGCCAATGCGTTGCATTCGATAAGAAATTCATCTTCTTTTCGTGTGTCATCTCGAATAGATTCTTGACCAACCTTGCGAGCACGAAGTGAGAGTCAGCCAATAAAACACAGATATCAACTAACACAAGGCACTTATCGCGTTCATCTTGCTACTTGGACACTAAAATAGAGGCTTAGACAGCAAGAGGCAAGCATGGCGGCAAACATTATAACTGAGCATGACCATGACGAGAACAAGCCAACGCGCCACGTAAAAATGGGGGTTTCATCTTCTGTCTCATTATCCTTATCGTTTACCCGTACTGGATCCTACGAAATCCTACTGCAGCATCGTCTGTCGAGTCCTAACATGTCTCTCTCTCTATTCGAGCTCTTCTTCCACTCGTTTTACCCAAACATTATTGTTATGTGCCCCTAGCAAAAGTGGGTGATTTCGTCACATTATACTTTCTGAAACCAACCAACTTGGTTTGGCCCGGGATCGAACCCGGGACCTTCCGGTCCCGCAGTGAGTAGTGAACCACTCGACCACGGTCGGATTCCCTAGCAAAAGTGGGGTGTGCCCCTAGTGGGGGCCTTGATACTTTTATTATTAGTAGCAATATTCATCTCTATTGGTCGAAAGTCACGTGGGGGGTGCCCCTAGGGTGGAGGGGGGTGCGGGTAGGGTGACCCTATTTTTATCCCCCAGATCGATTAATTCCGTCTCGCTTGTTGATTGGATGATAAAGATCGCTGACATATTAAATTTAATAGAGCGCCGCGTAAAAATGGCGGGAACGCTTCGTCGGTTCTCCGCAATGGCGTCGACGTCGAAACTCTTCACTCACATCCTCCGTGACAAGCAGGTATTGGAAAATTCCCAAACTTTATTCGACCAGATTCTTCCTGCTGCCCCTTGCATTAATGTGGACGAGAGCAATGCGCGCAGTGGCGAGAATGAACCCGACAAGATGTGGGCTTTAGTAGCCGTTGTCGCTACAGTGATGACGCAAGAAATCAAGATGGAGAAAGAAGCAGAAAAAAAACCATCGGAAGGTGTCAAACGAACGCTGGAATGGAATCTAGTACAGCTATTGGCGGAGGCTGGCGTTGGACTGCAAGAATTCTTGCTCTATTTCACAAGTCTCTTTAACCGTTTGCTACTGGAGCCAGAGGTCTTGGCAGCTACGACGCTCATTAAGGAAGAATTTACAATCATGACTTTATTGTTTGAAAAGTATAGTTTGCTCTGGAACACTTTAATGCCGAAAAAACAAGCACCGATAGGAATCCAAGTGCAAGTACCTTCAGATCCGGAACCTGAGAGTATACTGATGACTCAGGAGCAACAAAGAGAAGTAAAGATGCATATGCGTCGTAGCAAGTTGTTTGAAGGAGGGTGGTTCTTATTCTTACTGGCCAAAAGGAGATTGGGGAATCACTATGCAGGACTCGGACAACTCTACCATTTGCTGCTAGCAACGCTGCATTTGATGGCAATTAATGTGCAGACATCGCAAGTGACTGTTGAGGCAGAAGTGGCAGCAGCACTGAAAGCATTGGGAACTTTGGGGAGTGAAAAAGCAGCCCCGGTAAAATGTGGCGTCAAAACCAGTGCACAGCTTTTGGAAGCTTTGTGTGCAGCACCAAAAGTTGATCCCGCCGATGTCATGCGAGCCTCGGAACACTTAGGAATTGTGCTAAAGCAATTGACAGAAGACGGTGTGTTGCGGCAGGAGCCTGATGAACACATGGTCTTAAGCATGACAGTGTTTGCAGACGGAGTGCTCGAACAGAATGTGGCGCGGTTGTCAGATAAATACAAGAAAGATTACCTTGATTGGTGTGGCAAGTTAGATGAGCGCTTTTATTTAAATGATAATATTCGACGGACATTAATGGGGACGACTTTGGCTTTGCAAGTGGACAGAAAGTCAAGCTCGATGCCGGCATATACAGCATCCAGTGACAAAATAGACCCTGATCAAAGCAAGACGCATGTTATGTTATCCCCTGTGCGTCGCAACATGATGGCACGGCGACGAGAAAATGGTTCAACTCTCAGTACGATAGGAATGATGACACCACCTCGACACAATCAACAAGCATTTCATGGCTGCCCAACGACCTCGTCTTCCATGCGTTCGTGGCAATTGCAAGGCTCACCTCGTGGAAACCACATTTCATCGTTCAGTGCAAGCCCCCGCGCGTCGCCTTTGTCGATGCGCACACCAGTCTCTATAGCTGTGGAGACAAATAATTGGGTGCGTGATACTTTGTCAAGCACGATACTAACGCCCGTGACACCAAGGCTTCGTCAGTTCTTTTCCGAGTGCATAACGGACCCCACCGAACGTATATCCCGTGTTTTGTATGAATACTCCAACTTATTGTTAGCAGCTCGAAAAGTCGGTCGAGTTTCAATGGAGAGCGTACGTTCAACAGCTTCGATGGTAATAGACCATGAACAGAACGATGATACAGATGCGAACGGTACTACACGGAGCACATCAATTTCACTTGGCGTAGATGACAGTCTAAAGCGAGCGACGAACTTGAGTGTTGTGCTCTTCTATCGAGTATTAGAGCCATTGCTGTTGTCGGAGCGTAAACGGCTGCGCAACAACGATTTCTCCAAGCTGCTTAACAACGACGTATTTCTTGCAGCGTTGTTTGCATGTAGTGCCGAGGTTGTGCTGAAGGCCTACTCCCTCATAACAATTTCATACCCGTTTCTGCTCGAACACTTGCACGTGAATGCGTTTCATTTCGTCACGACGAGCGAAAGCTTTGTCAAGTATGCGCCAAACCTCCCGTCTGCGTTGAAGAAACACATGGGTGACGTGAAAGATCGCATTTTGGACTCACTTGTATGGAGATCCGATTCCGCGCTTTATCAACTTCTTGCTCGCGCTCGACGTGTCACCACGACTGAGCCGAGGACGCCCGTTCCATCTGATTTGCCGAGTACCCCGAGCTTGTCCGATGGTTCCGAGAGACGTGGTCATGGTGCTGAAAACGGTGCAAGGAATCATGCGCCGGTGCTTCGTCTTTTCTATCGGATGGTCTTTTCTCGAGCGGCCACCCGAATTTACCAACTCTGCAGTCTGTTAGGTTTGGACTCAACGGATCAAAGCCAAGTCTGGACTGCTATGAAGGAGTGTATCACCTCCCACCAGCACCTCCTTAAAGACCGTCACCTGGATTTAATTGTGCTGTGTAATATCTATGCAGTGTGTAAAGTACCGCGTGGCCCGAACGTATCGCAAGCGGCGGCAACCATGTCGTTTAAGCGTTTGCTGGCATGTTACAAACAGCTCCATCTTCAGAATCTCTCTAACATAACCAGTTCGCTGGTCTCGTCGCGCCGTGAGGAAAGTGTTACGCACGGTATCATCCTTGATCACGAGAATTCGCGTGGGGACATTATCAAGTTTTACAATCGGTGCTACATTTCGTCAATGAAGGTCTTTATCCTGCAATTCCAGCATCAGGAGTCGCAAATGGCTGCGGCAGGCGCTGCTGTGGCTGCTGAGACTTTCGAGGTTCCACGGACAATCCATCCAGGCTTCAAGTGTAGCAATGGACCGTCAAGAAATTTTGAGACATCTGCCTCTGATGCTGAAAGTATTGCGCGGGCAGCGGCAGAAGCTGTCCAGATGCTTTTTCATACCAGTAGCAACTCGAGCAGCGCCGCGACTGAAAGAAACAAGGTACTGCTTCGCACTCCACCCCGACCCACTCGACGTGATGTGCGATCGTCACCGTTTGTATCGTCGCCAGCTGTCGCAGCATTTCAACTCTTCACTTCAGCTGAGGTTCAAATGCTGCCGGTATCAGTGAACCCAACCTCACCAAAGCGCGTCCAGTCTTCGAACGTTTTCATGTCGCCGTTGCAACAAGTACGCCTAGATCGGCGTTCGCAGTTAACGCCGCGCTCTCACGCTCTCTACGCAATCGGCGAGAGTCCTGCCCGGGTATGTTGGTGATGCTTCATTTCGCATCGCTAGGATAAATGCTTACCTCTTTTACTTGTTATGCAGGACCTGGCTTTGATAAATCGTGCAGTGAATTCAACAGCTGCTAATCTGCGATGTGTCCGAGCGCCGAATCTCTTGCTGGATAGTGACCAGGAGCACGACGACCCATCGTGTGTGACTACTGTCAGGAAGAAACAGAAAACAGCGTCCTAGTTGTAAATGTAAGCGAGTGTAGCATATCGTATATAATGTCAGTGACCACTTGGTTCGCATTTTATCGTAAACTTCTGTGACTTCTGAAACAAAACTATTTTATCTAATTTGCAATGACTGCGTCCCTTGATCCACGATTTGAATATATTGTCGGGCTGCTGAATGTATTCAGTTTGCTTCAGCTCCATAACAGCTACGCGCACGTAAGTCCGGGCTACTTAAATGATACGAAGGTTCGAAACCTCGACCTCGGGTTCATCACTTTCACTGCTGTCCTGGACGTTCAATATTGGGTGAGCAATTTCATCGTCACTGCCCAACTCATACGTAACTGGGTCCGTGTCGCTGGCGTTCAACCGCCCGCGCATTGCTGCGCCTTCTTGCAGCTGTCGCATTAACCATCCTTCGTCTGCCATAGAGAGATCGTCAAACGTCTGTCGAGTCCGATCGTACGCAAAACTAAATTCATCAAAGTGCGACTCATCACTGGCGTTGGCGACGGTAGATGCCTTCCTTCCGTTCACAGCCTTTGGATTTTCTCCGATCGTTTCAGTCACGTTCATATTGCGGAAGTGTTCGTGCACATTTTGCATTAACTCTTCAGTCGGCGGGATAAAAGGTGGCTCTACCTCCTTCAGCTCCAGTTTTTCCCAATTGATCGCTTTAAAAAATGGATGTGCACGAACACCTTTAATATCAATGCGTTGAGCAGGATCACGAACCAGCAACTTCTTTAGCAAGTCAACGGCATCTTCGTCGATTGGAGGGTATCTATCATACTTGACATCGGCAGTCTGGATTTTCTTGTACATTTGCGAAATATTTGCGTCAAAGAACGGAGTGCTGCCTGTCAGCATTTCATACAGCAACACACCGTAGCTCCACCAGTCTGCTTCCATACCATATTGCGGCTTCTGGGTTAAGAGTTGTTCGGGAGCAATGTACGCAGGAGAACCAGCCAATGTTCCCGCCTGAGAATAACAGTGGCTTCCCGGTTCTCCTTCAAGGCGTAGTTGCTTTGAAATACCGAAGTCTACAAGACGAATATTACCGGTCTTATCGAGCATGATATTGTCTGGTTTCAGATCGCGGTAAATGATACCGTGCGCGTGCAAGTACGAAAGCGCAATCGCAAGTTCTGCTGCGTAAAATCGAGCACGCTCCACTGAGAAGCGTCGGCCACTGCTCGTCGAGACGTTCGGATCCATTTTAGATGAATGCATATGCAAGTACAGATTTCCACCCTTGTAGTAATCCATACCAAGATACAACTTTGTTTGCGTCTGGAAAGCAAAACGCAAGCAGGTTAAAAACGGGTGGCGAACGCCGGACAAGATGCGTCGTTCTTTGAGCGCACTTTCAGCTCCAGACTGCTTGTCAATAATTTTAATAGCAAAGTATTCATCTGGATTAAGGTGACGCTGCACAAGCACAACAGTTCCAAAGCCACCTTGTCCCAGCACACCCACTACGTCAAAGTCCGAGAAGGATAAAGCCAGCGAGCGCTTCGAGAGGCAGTACTGATGGAAACACGCCGCATGTTCTGCAATCACCATTGGGTTTGTCGTAACACGACGGGCCCTGATTCCCGACTTGTTGCGCTGACGGAACGAAAGCACAACACGAGAGACACGCTTCGCTGGCGTAAATGTAATCTGTAATCCAAATTTTCCTTCGGTTGTTGATCCAGAGACTGTGTTAATCAAACGATGACCTGCATACGCAAAAGCGTGATGATCATCGTCATCCGCCTTGTGAGCAGCTTTTTCGTTCACATCGGTGGCCAACAAGTATTTGCTCACATAGAGCGCAGCAAAGTGAACGAATCCTTCACGTCCGTGGTAAATACCCTTGAACACACATGATGGCTGCGTTGTCTCGCACGTCTCCAAATCAAATAGAAGCTCTACATCCTTACTCAATTGCCGTAAGAACGATGGTAGGCGATCAATGACATTTTCAGGCGAGGTTCCCGTTAAAAGCTGCACCAAGTCGGTCAGAAACTTTTCCGCAAGACGCATCGTGATCGAGGATTCCAGAGACACAAGGTCGTCTGCCGAGCGCGGTGTCGGCGTTGGGGGAATGTCGCCACGCGGACGTCCTTGATGCAGCAGTGATGCCTCTCTTGTCGTGGTGTTGTGTAAACTAAGTTGCATCATGTGCATCCACATGGCCTTCTCGACAACCGAAGCAGCAATGAAATGAATCAAGTTTCCGTTCGTAGCCAAGAAGCTAAAACCCAATTCTTCAGGCTTCAATTTCGAGCCTCCAAATCCGGCCGAAGGCAGAGAGCTCAATATTTGTTTGATGACCCATCGGCCGCGATATTGCTCCTTTGCTAGTGCATGATTTTTTGTCTTGTAGACGGACACAGTGCGATTCTGCAGCGTGATGTAACGTGGCGTCCAGTTCTTCACGAGCGTTCGCTGCTTGTACAGATAACCTTCCCACTCGACTTCTTCACCCGTAATAGTTTTAAGGTCAATGAGATTCGGCGCCGACAGCGATCCAGTCTTATTCCGTGACCTCTCACGATTACTACTCAAGGTTCGTGACCTGTCGCGATTACTACTTATAGTTCGTGACCTCGTGCGACTTCTTCCCTTGCTTACCATCGCCTTCCCAAAGCTGGAAGATGCCGCGGAGAGGTTCGTGGGCGTGCCAAATGGCCGCATATTGCGTGGCGTGCTCGTGGCTGAGCTGCCAGTTGACGATGGACAAGCAATGGAGGTTTTGCGGCGACTGCTGCTCCGTTTCATTGCCGTGGTGAGACTGGAACTCGACGGTTTGCGCGACATCATACGTGCCTCCAACATGTGCGCCATTTTGTGTACGTATGTTACTTGATGTTTGTATGAATCTGTTTTATTTTTTCCGAGTGCGTGGAAAGCAGGAGTGATGGTCGTTTCGAGTTTAAGAGACGAAGAGACAATACGCGCCCGACAAAGTGTCGCGTTGACGCGTTCCTTAAACTAGCCGAGTGATGATTTGACGCGTTTCGTTCCTCGCTCTTTGCTTTCTGGCACTCAAAGCGTCCAACAACACGTGACACAGCTGGGCTGAAGTTACTCACTCCCACCTCTCTTCTACGCTAATGCCAAGGTTCTGACAGGGTATTTTTGGGATTGGTCAATCAAAATTGTTATTTGGTGGTGCAATCCGGAAGTACGATCATTCGGTGGCGCAAGCCATCGTCTGGACTTATCTATGTTGAAGGCGAATTTCAGAGTATGGAGAGCTGCAATTTGTTCTTCTGCTCCGATTCGTGGAAAAAAAAATCCTCATGGCACAGTTGATGGTAGTCTGTACAGTACACGCATTAGAAGCGAAGCTTAACGTAACGGAAAAGTGTCTTGGCATATTCTCTTAAAAAATTTGGGTAAATTTTCTCGTAACGTTATCAGCCCTAGGCTTAAATTTGTTTTTTATTTATTACAAAATCAAGGTGTAGAATCAGGAGGTCACCGGATATTTATCCTGTACCTCAGGAGAGCCGGTGATATATGGATCAACTCTGTACAAGTGTTTGGCTTATTATTGTTCACTGCAATGAGCACATTATGCCACTTGGGATGTTTTTCGCCCCATGTGGCACTCTCGAATCGAGACTCTCCACAATTAACAACACGACGAATCCCGTCCTTTCACGTTTCTACAGTGTAGCTGACAAGACGCAATACGTAAATTGAAGGCTTTGTTAAGGAGTAGGGCAAGTCCAATAAGCCCTTGTTGAAGTAAAGAGTCGGAGCGTAGCTGTCAGCATTAAAAACAATCCAAGGACAAGAAAATATTAAAAGTGCCGTCAAGAATGTCGGATTGATTTGAGTAGACACAGCTCGTAAGGTCGCTTTTTGTACGGTAGTCTGACTTGAAGAAACCGATGATTCAAAAAAGGAAAGGTGTAATTAGTTATATATCAGATTTTGAGGTACCACTGGCCAGGCGATCCCGAAATGGGTAGCGTGCCACTCGATAGCGGGATTGGCATAAGGAAGTACTGGTTGAATTTGTCAATTACACTTTTCGAAATTAACCAAGTTGGGTAGGTGCGTACCACTGGAGGTATGAGGACGTTAACGGCAAAACAACTGCTCCAGAAAGAAATATACTTAGTTGAGACCCGTTGAAAATGATTTATTCTAAATTAAGTACTAGTATTAGAAACCCTTTTATTCTAAATTAGGTAATAGTATCAGAAACCCTCGGAAATGTAATACATAAATATACGACTGTCTAAAATTGCTCCCTCCTAAATGAGATAAATATAGTGAAATCATAAAAAAAGGTTTTTTATTTTTAGTGATCAGTCGTAGCTCGTACCTTTAGCGAACAATTTGCAGATTTTTCATTGAGGCACAGCTTGACGAAATCTGCGTGTACGTTGCTGCCCCAATTTACCAAGAACATAAACGACGCTTCCGTCTTTGCTTTATGATATGTGCAAGTGGAAATACGACGTTTAGTGGGACGGTGTGACCAATCTTTTGCCGAAGTGCATCTGGTGAGAAGGAAGGGCGAAAAGGTTTTCCATCCGGAATCCATCTTGCTTGTCCTTACGATAGATTACTTGAGTGTGGTGGGGCATAGAGGGTCTCTCGGTTAATTTTTTATTGCTGCAGCTATACCTAGTAGGGTGATCGTCATTGAACTCTGAAAATGGAAGTGAAACAGTAATGTGGGATGGCCTCAAGATGCTTCAGGTATTTCGTTTGCTTCATTCCCATTTTAGCTTCGTAGGTGGCTATAACGCGTGCGATCGAAATACTTGGCACCATCAGGCGGATAGGTGCAGTTTACCGTACATCTATAACTTCACGTCAATTTCGCACGGTGCTGGTTTTCCTCTGCAAGGTTACCATGCAAGCTGCATGGAATGTCCTTCATGTTTTTTGGTTTGGTTATATGGTAACAAATGGTCATCCAGAAGTAGTGTGTACTATTGAAGCACTTCTGAATAAAAAGGAGGGCGACGACCTATATAAAGGTAAGAAGACACTTGAGCCCGGCGCGATGAGTTGGAAAGTGAATTTAGTTAGAGCGTTAGCTATAATATATGAAAAAAACTACTTGACTGATGTAAAGCACTTGCACCTTGCGCGCCCTGTGCTCGCTCTCTTCTGCCGCCTCTGCAGCATTTCCATCCCCTTTTTGTCCTTCCATCCATGATGACTCCAGACTTCGTGCTGCCACAGCCACTAGTCCACCTGGCGCCATCCAGTGCTACAACCACTAGTCCATCTGGCGTCATCCAGTACTAAAGCCAGTACTAATCGTCATCGTGGGTGACGCCGTCTGCATCACTGCTCGAATTCGTCGTCTGGTCCAACACTCCCACTCGGTGAATGCCGAGCAGCTCTCGAAAGTAGCTGAACTTCGTCCGACCTAGAGGCTTAGTAAAATGGTCTGCAATCATTTCGCTGGTCGGACAGTATTGTATACGTACTAGTCCATCTTATTCCTTCTCACGTAGCCAATGGTACTTAGTGTCGATATGACGAGAACGCTGAGTGACACCTTTACTTTCTGCCAGGTGCTGCGCTCCTTGATTATCCTCCATTACCACTATATTTTTGGTCACAATGCCCAGGTCCTTTAATACCATCATGATCCCAATACACTCCTGCAATCCGGTGGCCATCGCAATATATTCAGCTTCGGTCGACGACAAAGTGACTGTGCCCTGCTTTTTCGAACCCCATTCCACAAGGTTTCCATCATAGAAGATGGCAAATCCTGTGGAAGATTTGCGCTCTCTTTCAACTGCAAACGCTGCATCGCAATACACAACCAGACCATCGTGCTCGGTACCATCACGAATCACCAGGCCATATTCTTTCGTTGACTTCAGATAGCGGAAAACATTTTCAATCCCCGCTTTAGTGCGGCTGTCGGACGCTCCGTTTCTTGTGATAGAAGACGAACGGGTGTAGAAATGTCTGGCCGGGTGAGCACCGACAGATACAACAAAGCGCCGAGTGCTGGTCGGGGCTTAAAAGTGGTCAAATCTTGCTCCTGAAAGAGACAATTTCTGTGCTGCTCTTCCATGGGCGTAGCCGCAGGACGTACATTCTTCATCCCAAACCGATCTAAAATCGTGTCAGCGTATTTGTGCTGGCTCACTCGCACTTCATCACCACTGAACGACCACTGTAGTTCTAAACCCAGAAAGTAATTAATGTCATTAAAGTTGTTAACCTCAAATGTTGCCTCCATCGATGCCTTAAAATCAAACAGGTCCGCATCACGCATAGCAAACGCCAATATGTCATCGACGTAGACTAGAATAATCATTAGAGTTTCATCCGCGCCTTTAATAAAGAGGCAATTGTCAGCTTTTCCACATTGAAAACCCAAACTTATCAGGTACGCACGGAGCTTTTCATACCACGAGCGCGAAGCCTGTTTAAGTCCGTACAAAGCCCGCTTCACCAACCACACATACCCATCGTCATTTTCGTATCCTTCGACAGGTTCCATATAAATTTCTTCTTGAAGTGGTGAGTTAAGAAACGCCGTCTTGATGTCCAACTGAAGACGTTTCATGCGTCGAGTCACAACCACCACTAAAACCACACGCACAGTGCTTTGAAGTACTACTGGACTAAAAGTATCAGTGTAGTCCTCTCCATAACGCTGACTAAACCCCTTGGCCACAACACGCGCTTTATGTTTGTCGAGGCTTCCATCAGCAAGAGTCTTTTTTTTTAAACACCCACTTGGACTTCACCGCTTTGCGTCCCGGCGGAAGCGGAACTTCTACAAACGTTTCCATTTGGAGCAAACTTGTAATTTCTTCCTCCATAGCGCGCTCCCACTCGCTTTGGTCATCACTGTTCTGGACTTCATCCAGGTTCATAGGCTCTAGTGAGAACGCCCACTCTTCGAGTTTAGTAGGAGTCATCGCACTATAGATGTAGCCATCACTAAGGTTAGTGACATTAAACGTGAGGGGTGCCAGACGTTCTTCAACCATGGCGCAAGTTTCTTCCATGGATACGTGGCATTCTTCATAATCTAAGCGCCGTCGGATGGGCTTAGGTATTCTGCTAGAACGACGTGGTGGGGGAATAGTTTTTTCTGCACGTGGATCACCTCGCACTCTAGCTTGCTGTTGAGTGGCTCCCACTGACTCCGACATTTGAGACGGGGTTACTACTTGTTCACCGAAGTCAAGCGATCGATTGACGGTAGGTTTCATCTCTACGTCCTCCACAGTCTCTTGTACACTGGTGTCCAATTGCGTGGTGATGGTAATTTCTTCTTCAACTCGAGATGGCAATAACTGATCTTCGTAGAACACCACCGAACGAGCAGTAATTGTTCCTTCGTGAGGAATATGAACGCGATACGCACCACCATTAGCATAACCAACAAATATCCCATTGCGCGTCTTCGAGTCCATTTTCTTGCGTTGCTCTTTCGGGACTAAGACTTGTACCTTGCAGCCGAAAATACGCAAGTTAGTGATATTTGGAGGCGACCCAAGAAAAGCTTCCATGGGCGTCTTGCCATCCAGCACCTTTGTCGGGCTGCGGTTTCTGACATAGGCTGCGCACACAACAGCATCAGCCCAGTAAGTCAGTGGCAAATTAGCTCCAATCATCATTGAACGCGCCATCTTCACGATCACTCTGTTTCCACGCTCAATTTTTCCGTTCTGTTGGGGTCTGTAAGGAGTCGAAAATTCCTGCACAATCTCGTTCTTGGTACAATAATTAGCAAACTCTCCACTAACATACTCTGCGGCATTATCCGACTTAATGAATGGCACGCGGTATCTCGGTACGTAGGCTTTCAGATTTGCAATGCAGTCTTTTACTGCATCCAATTAGGCACGAGAGCTCTTCTCGCGTAACGGGTACGCCATCTCCAGATGAAACGACTCTACAATAATGTTCGCCAAACCAGTGTACCCTTCGCGGGCGGTGACATGCATTGGTCCGATGTAGTCAATATTCAATAGAGCTTGGTTTTTCTTGAGTACTCGCTTCGGTTTCGCTGCAAACGGCTTCTGAGCCAATTTTCCACTGACACACGTCGGGAAGGACTGGTTAATGCTTCCTTGCCATGGGTCATTTAAATCTTCCAGTAACTCCTTTACACTGCGCGAATTCAAATGACCTAAGCGACGGTGCCACGTCACAATGTGCGGCACTTCAGTCGTCGTCATAGCCACTAACTCCGAGCCTTCATTAATGGCATATACCACATACATCTGGTGGCCTTCTCGCGACGCTGATAATGTTTCTCCACTCGAAGAACAAATAATGCACGATGTTCCACTAAACTCCACTGTCATGCCACGACGAGATGCAGCAGCAACCGACACTAGGTTGCGAGCGAGTCCCTTCACGAACAGCACATCATGTAGCACGCAGACTTCGCGACCATTCTTCACTAATGCAGCTTGTCCGACTGCCGTTCCCACCAAACTGTTGCCAGATGCTACTGTTAGCACACGGGGTTGATCGAGTTCACGCACTTCGATCAAATTATCCAGATGGCCAGTCATGTGACTCGTAGATCCGCTATCCACAATCCACCCTCTTTTCTCGTCATCCACGGCGTCATCCACAGTGAACGCCATACTGGCAGCTTCTTCTTCCTTCTTTTGAGAGGGCGTTTCATCGTACAGTCCCGAGCAAAGTGTCCGAGTTTTTCGCACTTGTAACACTTTATTTTAGTCATGTCCCGCTTCTTCTTGGACTTGAACCCCTTTTGTTTTCCCGCCGCTTGTTCGGCACTGGAAGCGGCAGCTGCTTTGCCACCGTTGGGCCCGTTTTTTCCACTTCGGTTCGTCTGATGTTCTCGGCGTATCGCCTCAGCTTGGCACCGCTGCATCATCAACTTGAACGTCGGACAGGACTCCAGTACACCGACGAATCCGTTCCATGCAGGTCCCAGACTCTGCATAAAGTTTTGTCGTTTCTCCTCATCCGACAAAGTCACACGCTGCTCCTGCAGCTCATCGATCACCCTCTTCGTGTTCTTGATGTGATCAATCATTGAGTTTTCACCATCCAAGTATAACCCTATATACTCGCGCTTGGCAGCACCCACATTGGCGCTGCATTTGACATTGTATGTCATTCGCAAGTGACGGAGCATGGCCATCGGGTGATCCAGAAGATACACCTCAGCAGCCATCTTCTCGCTCAACGCCGCGAGAATGATTGATGATGCCATCTTCTGCTTGATCATGAGGTCATAGACAGGCGTAGCCGTTTTACCGACAACTGCCTTAATCTGCTCCATCGCCTCTGCCGATACCGTCGATGCTGGCGTCCCTGGCGCCGTTGACGATCCCGTTCCGGCAACCGATGCCGAAGCTCTCTCCGCCTTTAGCTCTTGGTCCGTTGGCATGGGGATCTGGATAGCATCCCACAGACCTTTAATCTCCAGGACCAGCTTCACCTGGGCGCCCCACACTGGGAAACCGGTACCGCTGAATATCTTCAGGTTGGTACTGTAGGTCGAGGCCGTAGCGATAGAACTCATAACCTATTGAAGCACTTCTGAATAAAAAGGAGGGCGACGACCTATATAAAGGTAAGAAGACACTTGAGCCCGGCGCGATGAGTTGGAAAGTGAATTTAGTTAGAGCGTTAACTATAATATATATAAAAAAAACTACTTGACTGATGTAAAGCACTTGCACCTTGCGCGCCTGTGCTCGCTCTCTTCTGCCGCCTCTGCAGCATTTCCATCCCCTTTTTGTCCTTCCATCCATGATGACTCCAGACTTCGTGCTGCCAAAGCCACTAGTCCACCTGGAGCCATCCAGTGCTACAGCCACTAGTCCATCTGGCGTCATCCAGTACTAAAGCCAGTACTAATCGTCATCGTGGGTGACGCCGTCTGCATCACTGCTCGAATTCGTCGTCTGGTCCAACATGTACAAGTAGGAGCAGCATCACATACAGATGCGGGGGAAGGGGAGACCGACTATGCACTCACAACCGCACCGATCTATTCAGCGTATCGAGTACATGTAACAACGTTTTTTATAGTACAGTCTTTCCTCAGATAAGTTATCCCCTCATAAGTTATATCCTCACGTAAGTTATATGATTATATGATTTTTCATCCACCGGCCTTGTACTATGGTGGATAAGTGTTATAAGTTATAAGTTATGCCCAAGAGGCCAAAAATAACTTAGTCCAAAAGACTCGGATCGTGACACTTTGGAAGAAAGACATGCAAATGAAGAGAAACCTGTTGCTGTGCCTTTAGTCTCAAAGTCTAGAAACAGAGCTAGCAATGCACAAATGCGGAATTTATTCCCACCACCACCGACAGGAATGACAGAAATTCCGACATGCGCGGTTTGTCTAGATAGACTGGATGCTCGGCTTCAGGTATCTTGACGACCTTGTGTAATCACTCGTTCCATTGTGATTGTCTTTTTCGATGGGAAGGATCGAGTTGTCCTGTGTGTCGATATAGCCATGGAGACATCGGGTCGTCGTGTGAGGTCTGTGGCACAGCGGAGCACCTTTGGATCTGTCTGATCTGTGGCCATGTAGGCTGCGGCCGCTATTCGGGTGAACACGCTAAAACGCACTACCAGGATACGCTGCATACATACTCGTTGGAGTTGGAGACACAACGAGTGTGGGACTACGCTGGTGATGTATATGTCCATCGCTTGATTTTAAATAAGCAAGACGGAAAATTCGTAGAGTTTCCGAGCCCGAATAATATTAGTGGCGAGCGCTCGCAGACTCCCCCATGTACTTCTGCAGAAGAAGAAGAAGGTGAGCATCAAAAGCTCGAGAAACTTGCAGTCGAGTACAACTTTCTTTTAAAAAGGAAGGCATTTTTTTTCTTTTTCATGCTCTAAAACTAATTCATTTTGTCTATGCTTGTGATCAGTCAACTGGAGGAACAGCGCCGTTATTATGAACGGTTGCTTGCACGAGTGAAAGAGAGCGAGAGCCGTCGACTTCTGAATGCGAACGAGAATGAACGCAAACAGCTTAAGAAGGCAAATATTACTCTTGATGAGAAAGCCAGAAAGCTTGAGGAGGAGTTGACTTTTGTCAGGTGTGTCAACGAGACAGGATACATTTTAGGGAGTATTTTACCTGACCAAGGTTGCATGTGCTTGAGTGCCACAGAGAATTGAATAAATCGCTCATAGAAATCAGAAGCAGTGGAAGGAGCGAGTACATGCGTTAGAAGTGCGTAATGCACGAGTGGAGCAGGAGACTGCGTTACGGGTTGGGGAATTAGAGGGCCAGGTCCGTTATCTCATGTTCTACCTAGACACACAAAACAAGGTTGAGCAGAGTGTACACCGAGAGGATATTATGGTTGTTACCTTTTTTACTTCGCAGCAACTTGGACAAGGCTTATTGACTACGTTGTCTGACACAGGGTGGCACGATCGAAATCGAATCCAAGGCACCGGCTACGGAAAGTAACTCGACAGTTTCGTCAAGACGAAAGAGCAAAGGCAAGAAGAGATAGACGAGACGTAAAGTATGTACAAGTATTTGACACGATTGTAGAATCAACAACTCGATTTATGTACAAGAACACAACGTAAATGTATGGAATTATACCAGTCTCAATTTCTGGACTGAAAACTCGAATATTTTTCTATGATGACGAGAATGAATCCCTCCCGCTACTGCCTCATGAACGCTAGTTGTGACCTCCCTGCTTGGAAAAAATGTACACAAAGCTTGAATTTTAACTCATCAGCACGACGACTGAAGCCAGGAGTCAAGCGCGCGCTGCGTAGTAGCAGCTGCACGAATGGAATGCTAAAGATTACGAAGGTGCCTATGTGCTGCCCTCCCTTCTGAGGTAGTTACATCTATAAGGGAGAGAACTATGCCTAGGCTATGAAGCTTCTCCGCTTTCGGAATCACCACTTCAACCGCATCCTCCTCTTCTTCATCTGTCTCTGAATGCCTAACCATCTCAATAATCTCCTTGTCAGTCAACTCCACGTGTGCTGATCCGTCCTCTCCAACAGGATTCAGCAAATTCTCAATTTCCATTGGATTTCGCAAAGGAAGGCGGTGCAAGACGTCCTCTAACTCTTGATCAACCTGCTGCTCCTCCCGATCTGGCACAATCCGTCCCTGCTCTGGAACAGGACCCTCCACAAATAACCCGGTATGGTCGTTGCAGTTGCTGATGGTTTGGGGCGAGATCTCTTCCCACGCTGCTTGGCACCAGCGCATCGCAGTCAGTTGATCCACCTAGTAAATGTTTTGCTCTCCTTTCTCATCCCTGTCCAATGCATTCTGGTAGTGGTAACGTCGGTAATGGCGCTTAAATGCCGCAATTATTCCAGCGTCCATTGGCTGGACTTTCGAAGTGCAGTTTGGTGGTAAAAACTCAATTCGAACATTTTCAAGCTGAAGATCTGCAGTCACGTGAGAAGGGGCATTGTCGAGAAGATGGAGAACTTGGCGCTGGGCAGCTGTAAAATGATGCAAATTACGGTGAACATATACTACGTAAATATAAAAACTTACGCGAACACTCAAGGAATGGCTCAAAAGGTGCAAGAAGATAAAATTAAAGAGTACAAAAACCACCTTCATGTTGTTGTCAATTTTTTTGAGCCATTCCTGGAAGAGCGCACCTGTCATCCAGGCTTTTTTGTTGAAGCGGTAAAGGAATCCGTGTTTCTCAGCATTTTTTTTCAAAAAGCAACGCGGCTGCTTTGCATGACCAATAATCAAAGGCTTGAGCTTGTGTGATCCATCCGCATTCGCCGTGAACGCCAGAGTAATTATTGCCCGCAAATGGAAGTGTCGATGATTTTTGCTGACACCGCACCCATGAACACATCAGCATATAAATCCCACCTTCTCCATCTTCAATCCTTCAATCGGTCCGGTGGCAATTGTTTTCTCAGGTGGCATGTTGTAAAATAGGCCTTTTGTAATAACCATTGTCAGCAACATCACAAGTCCTACTTCTTCAAAAGACAGCAAGCACAAACCTGTTTCGTCCATGTTATACACATTACAACGGTCATACTGCAAGATGAGGTTGCGCAAGCGGGGAAGAGCATCTCCAGTGCGTGATGGTCAGCCGAGCCGCTCTCACCATTGATCTTGAAGCATTGCAGTTTGTTTCGCTGTTGAAAACAAGTGAGCCAGCCGTTGGAGAATTCAATTGAGCCTTTGGGAATGTTCAACTGGTCCATAAAGTCAGCTGCCTTGGCTTCGATGAGGTTGCCGTTAACGGCAGTGTTTCGTGCCTGTCGCTGAAGAACCCAAGTAAAAAGCGCCCCCTCAAGCTCTGGATGCTGGGCCACACGTTGACGCTTCGCTTCAAATCGGCTTCATTCATCGTCTCAAGCTCATCCCGCTTGCCAAGTATCTTGCTGATTGAAGACTGTGAAAGTGGCTTCTCCAGCCCAAATTTCTCCTTCGTCCACACACCCAATGCGGCCTGGCCAATCTTACTGGTGGCCTTGTACTGACAGATCTCAAGTCGCTGAGCATTGGTGAGGCGTGACTGCATTTTAACTTTCTGTTTGGGCAAACCTCACATATTTAGCCCCGGATAACAGTCCCAGAACAGCCTGACAAGCTTTCCTTATGTTCTTTCTCAAGCAAAGAAATCACCTACTGACCTGGTGAGGGCTGTCTGCGGCGCGTCAAAAGCTGTTTGGCACGACAGTGCTTTTTTGTTAGTTTGTTTGCTTTGGTTTTTACAGCAAAAGGTTGGCTTTGTTTTAGTGTATTTACTGTTTTCACTTTACATGCAGCAAGGCAAACCAATCCCCAAACAGTATACTGTAATGCATCATTTCAGGTAAGTTATATCCTCAGATAAGTTATAAAATTTTCTGTAACCAAGGCTATAACTTATCTGAGGAAAGACTGTAGTCTAGCTTGCAAGGCTAGTAGTGCGTAGAAAAACAAGTCAAGCGGCACGTTTCCTGTAAGTTCATACAACACGAGGATCTGTATTCTACTGTAGTAAACGTGTAGAGACAATCTGTATTTTACCGGTATTTTTCATACCGGTATCCTTGTTCTAGAACGCCGCTTCCCTAATCTTTAGTTAGTGAATAAAAAATGTTTTCTCGACGCACAAGCAGATCTAATACTAAGAACAAAGAAGAAGTGGCCACCAGACGTCGACGTCCAAACAGTAGGAAAGTCACAGCAGCTCACACCCAACCGACAAAAGCAAAGGAGAAGCAGGTCATTGACCTGACGATTGAAGAAGAAGGCGGACAGGCATTACCAAAACGAAACGAGGAAAAGCACGTTGAAGTTGATCCGACCAAACCTGAAATACCCATGGACATTCCTGCTCATTTAGAATCAGATGATTATTTTACGATTCTGAGCCTCCAGCGCTCAGCCACCGAGTCTGACGTCAAGCGCGCTTACAGAAAACTGGCGATACAGTGGCATCCTGATAAGAATCGCTCGAACTCACGGGCGGAGGAAATATTTAAGAAAATAAGCGAAGCCTACGAGGTATTGAGCAATTCAGAAAAGCGAATGCTGTATGAAAAGTACGGAAAAGCAGGAGTTGAGGGAAGATCGAGTCAACAGAATCCACACGAGTTCGGCTTTAATGGTGGTGGAGGTTTCTCATCACAACATGCACGAGACATTTTTAACGCGTTTTTTGGGGGTGAAGATCCATTTGAAGCTTTTTTTGGTGGAGGACGACAGCCTCATGGGTCAAGACGAGCACACCATGACCCTTTTGGGTCCATGAATTTTGGTGGAATGGGCATGGGCATGGGTATGCACATGGGCATGGGCATGAATATGCATGGTTTTGGAAGCGCGGGTGGTGTCTCCATGATGAACTCATGTTTTGGCGACGGTTTTGAGGGAATGCATAGATCCGGAGGTAACTCGTTCTCGACGAGCTCGAGCTCATCTTCCTCGATGTATACAGATCAAAATGGTAATGTGATCCAGCAAAAAACGACGACAACTATTGGACCAGATGGTCGTAAGGAGACCGTTACGGAGGAGTATCGCAATGGCAAGCTCGTGAACTCGTCATCGTCAAGTTCGTGCGGTCGATTGGCTGACACTGGTCGGATGCAGCTTGATGGAAACTTGAGCAATCCAATGAGAAGCGATCCACGTCGTCGGACAAGTGACAGCGTCTGATGCATTAAGTGGACATCGGAAAACATTTCATGTGTCTTGTTGTAAGAATCAAAAGTCTCCCGTAGTAAGTAACGCGAACTGCTTTGGTGTTTAGAGGATAGTAAAGCTCTGGGGCTGAAGTTAATACAACTACTCTCTACTTGTCAAACTATTTGAGACAAGCTGTTGCTTTTGCTCCGTCTCTCGGCCGATTGTCTCAATGAGATAGATAAGAAATTCACCAACATCCACATCACGAACCTGGAATGTAGACAAAAGTCAGAGCTTTTCACTTAAGCTACAAATAAAGTTTTACCGGAGCATAGAGAGCGTGCGCCTGGAAAGGAAGTTTGCGCAATGCGCGGCCACTTAATCCCTCAGCCAGTTTTGCCACTTGCAACAATTGCATCGATAACTCCAAATCTTTCTCGCTGATATCAACTGCAGCTGAGAGGCTTGTCATCTCGTCTATTTCCCGCTTCCTCGAAACTCGTCGTGCCATCAGCTCTTGATACAGGAATAGAGTCTTCGAACTCCTAGATTGAAGAATTCTTACTCGTCGCAATTCCTCAATACAGCTTCGTAAAATTTCATAGCGGGCATGGCACGACGGAAGTCCAATGTACCTAAAAACAAGAGTTGAATATGGCGACTTTGACACGGGACAGAGTGTTTAACATACTGTTTAATGTCTGCTCTGTCAACAAACGCTGCATCGATGGCTTCAACAATGTTTGACGTCGTAAGAACTAACACATTCGAACAGCGCTTCAAAGAATCTAACTGTGTCAGCAATGCGTTGACCACTCGAATAGCGTCAGACGGCTCGGAACGGCTCAGGACAGCGGTTCGAGCTGCTGTCAGCGATTCTACCTCATCTGCCGACACCCAATACGTGAGTCTTAAAAGCAAATGCCGAAAAACATGATTAAGTCACGAATTTTCACCTATTAGCACGCAAACAAGTGAATCCTCATCCTCCATGAGCTCCCGAATTTGACGAAAAAGCTTCATCACAAGCTTTCCGCTCTCAGAAAACCACTTCATTATGCAATCATCATTAGTTGGTTACTGCGATGCTTGCTTCATAAAACCGCTCGTACTTTACTAAATAAGCTATGCGCATTGATTTCGAGAAGAACTGCGTTTGGGTACCTACAGCCAGTCAAAACCAAGTCCATCAATAAACCAAGAGGATTCCTAAACAATACCTATCTGACAAACGGATGCTGAGTTTCTGGGCTAGTCCCTTGCACAGACTGGTCTTTCCAGTGCCAGGTGGGCCATGCAACAAGACCACCCGATTCCACGATATAATATGCGGATTTACTTTAGAATCGGAGAATAACATGGCAGTAGTGACATAATCCAGCACGTTTCGCTTAATTGAGGTGTCAAAAATAAGGGAATCCCAAAGTCCATCGAGACATAATGCGGGAAGAATGGTCAGCTGACAAGTTGTCACGCTTTCGTCTTCATTTACAGTCTCCTCTGCAGATGCTTCCTGCAATTGTGAAGACCTTGTGTCTGACTTTGGCTATTATATATAACATTGCAGTCACTTACATTGCTAAGCTTGAAGACATGAACAATCAAACAAGCGCTTGAGCTCGGAATTTCCTCAGTGACGGGAGGGACGACCTCGCCATCAAACTCAGTAATGTCGATGCGTTCGATGAGTGGTGCAAGTGACGAATTGTCGGGTAACAAGACGGGGCCTATGTCATTGTAACCAGAACTTTGACATCGCTTTGACGATGGACAATTCTAACGAACCTTTGGTGAAAAATGCGGATGTTGAGCGTAGATACTTTGAAATGCCTTCTCTCACTTCCTCCAAATCAGCTACACTTTCCTGCTTTATACATGCCTCGACTATGGAGACAAAGTCAATGTAAGCTGATGAAAAACTCAATAGCTAAGACGCACCATGCACTTGACGCAATGTCATTTTTTAATGTGTATAGGAGTGCCAATAGAAAGGTACAATGGGAACTTGGACATCTATTGTACACATAATCAATGCCCCAAAACATTTTGAAGCTTTCAGTTTTAGAGCCTGGTTCAAGTAAGAAATAGAGGTGAAAAAATAGAGATCCAAAAAAGTGCGCTGCAATTCTTCCAGAGGGTCACCTCTATTAATTAAATATGGTTCCAGAGGTCTATTTCTGACTGAAAAATTAATAGAGATGACGAGTCGCAGTCGAAATGTGGTAGAGTCAAGTTCGAAAAAATCGAATACATTTGTATCGACAACCTGACCACCACCATCGTGCCCAGCCTTCCAACTTACTGGGGGGTACCCCGCGGACCTCCACTCGAAATCTGGCCCGATCGTCCGCTGCAAGCAGACGACCGGTCATCATCCAAAGACACTTGGTCCGATTCACTTAAGTTCATCTCACCTTGTGTACCCGATGGAATGGGCTAGTTACACACTCGGTGGATCGGGATCGCAGATCGATCTGATTCTGTCTTGAATATGAGACCGTGCTGGCTAGGTGTACCTAGGGCGGAACTCTTCACCCCAGGTACGTACAGACCAGAAACACTTCCAAAAGATAAATTCCAATAGGTCGATCGTCCAAACGATCTAGACCGGACCAATACGAAATAATAAGGGTCGACCAATCAACCGGTCTAGCCCCTGACCAATATGAGAGAAGACCAAAACCGGTCTTCTACTCCAACCAATGTTACAATGAGCCAATATGTCCACGTAAAGATCCAATATTCTCGTGAATTCCACAAACGATATCTCCACGTAAAGACCAATCCACTTGTTAGTACGTTCCAAACGTACGTGACTTAAACTTGAAAAAGTCGACCAATGCGTGCTCCCGTCGAGGGACTTCCGGCTGGCCAAATGCGCTGTGGCGCGTCCAGACCGGGTATAATGAGCTAGAGGGGATTACTCGACCCTCTTCTCCCAAATACTCCGCGGCGGGCGGAGGCGACTGATGCACATAGCAAAGGCTTAAACGACCTCCTGTTGAGGTGTTAGCCCGAAGGCAAAACCAAAAGATTCCAAACGAATTCTTCTCTTTTAGGCAAATCCACAACTCTAACCAATACTACCTCCCTACGGTCCCAATATGTACCCACATGAAAATATGTAAAATACCCAATGTCAGGTGACTCACCAAAACTTGCGTTCTTGACACTCCTTGAATCTGATAGGCTAAAAAGTCCCCCTTGTTTAGACCAATCGGAAACTCGACCAACTGCCTTGACCAAAAGTGACCAAATTTGTGGTACACTTCACCACAGCCGCCCCTGAGTCCGACCGTATCGCACAACGATAACGGTCTGACCTCACCCATCACTCGACCAACTGGACCTTGGTCACTCAGACTTCTTCCCCATGGACCAAACATCTTCGACACCTGCGTCAGGTACTGCCTTTACTGCACTTGATCTTCTTATGATTCCCTTTGACTCTTGTTCTTGTAGAAACTCTATGTGCCGAGTCGCCCCACATTGCTTCACCGGTTCGGTCGGCCCGGTCTGACAGCCCACATAATTCTCCTGCACCTCAAACATCGGATGGGTGTCAGACTGGAGCCGAATCCGCCGGCAGCAGTTGGACGATCAATTGGAAAAGACTTCGCTGCGCATGCAAGGCGACGATCTTGAGCGACACCTTACTGAGCTCCAAGTTTCGGTCCAAGACCAGACCGGGAAGGTCCAGTCTTTTCAGGACCGATCGGACGCTTGGGCGCAGGAATCGGGTCGTCGTCGGGTGGCGCTAGACCAGTGTCACCAGCGCTTGACGGAACTGCTGTATCCGCGTTCGGCTACTGCCTCCATCGTAGACCGATCTGCGTCGGACGCCCTGGTCGACTTGCACCAGGATCAAGACCGGCGCCATCCATTGACCAAAATTCCACAGTCCAATATTTTAAAAAATTCCAAGAAGCGCGCAAGCGCGCCGGGTGGCTCGAGGGCTCGTGGAATAGCGCGCGCCCCGAACTAGGGGGGAAGCGTGCGGTGCCCCATAAGCGAGACAAGACGCAGGCACTTCTCGTGAACCCAAGATTGGACGTGAGTGATGCCTGCAACCCTTCCAAAACTCAAGCGACCTCGCGCCCTCGTGCCGTCCGTACCGAGTATACAGGGATCTCGTCCGGGGAGGACTCCAGTGAAGAGTCCGGCGACTCAGAGTTAATGATCGCCATCCCGTCTAAGTCGCAGACGTGTCGGCGTAAAAGTTCCGTCCAAGCGGCATCGTCATCGGGGTCGGAGCAGAAGACCATTCTGCCAGGTGACAGCACACCAGCATATGGGTCAGCGAAATCGGCGCCTTCGTTCCTGCCTGGCACGTCTGGACTGCACCGCCACGCCCGGCTAAAAGATATGGAAATTGGAGATCGCCCACTTCCGCCGCGGACCTCGGACGTCACCTTGCCCTGATCGTCGGGGCAGATCGGTAGCTTGCACCGGTCCTCCCTGACCAAGCAGATCCTGGTCCGGTCCGCATCAATACCGAGATCG
>CM047587.1:1555464-1620454 GCA_026184515.1 Peronosclerospora sorghi | reverse complement strand
CGATCTCGGTATTGATGCGGACCGGACCAGGATCTGCTTGGTCAGGGCGGACCGGTGCAAGCTACCGATCTGCCCCGACGATCAGGGCAAGGTGACGTCCGAGGTCCGCGGCGGAAGTGGGCGATCTCCAATTTCCATATCTTTTAGCCGGGCGTGGCGGTGCAGTCCAGACGTACCAGGCAGGAACGAAGGCGTCGATTTCGCTGACCCATATGCTGGCGGCTGTCACCTGGCAGACTGGTCTTCTGTTCAGACCACAATGTCGACGCCACTTGGATGAAACTTTCACGCAAATTCGTTCGTGACTTTGACTGGATGGCGACCATAAACTCGGAATCGCAGGACCCTTCCCTGGAGTCCTCCTCGGACGAGACCCCTGTGTGCTTGGTGCGATTTGCAGTACGGCGCGAGGGCGCTCGACTTTCCGAGGGGCTGTAGATTTCGTCCGTGTCCGATTTCGAGTCGATAAGAAGCGCCTGTGTCTTGGCTCGCTTATGAGGCACTGCAAGCTTCCCCCCGAGTCTGGGTCCGCGCGCAGTGCCCCGCGCCCTCGATCTACCCGGCGCGTCCGCGCGCTTTTTCGATTTTTGTGCAATTTCGGGCTGCTGAATATCAGCCAATGAACGATGTCGGTCTTGGCCCTGCTGCAAGCGGTCTTGGTCTTGCTCCGAGGCGACTAAGGTTGCCGACGCAGACCAAACTATGCTGGAGGAAGCAGCCGAACACGGATGCAGCAAGTTCATCAAGCGCTGGCGGCACTGGTCTAGTGCCACCTAACGACGACCCGACTCTAGCGTCCAAGCGTCTGACTTGTCTTGATAAGACCGGACCTTCCCGGTCTGGTCTTGAATTGAAATCTGAAGCTCGACAATGCGTCGCGCGAAGTCGTCGCCTTGCATGCGCAGTGAGATCGCGTCAAACTGTCCGTCTAGATGCTTCCGGTGAACAAGTGCAAGTTGATCCCGGAGATGGGACTGATAAGCCTCCAGACGGGGCAGCTCATGACGCGCGCTTACCAGCTCCTCTAAAATTGGTCGAAGCTGGTCAACATGATCGTCGGACTGCCTATCGGCATCTAGCAAGGCACCTATTGCCTTGACGACGCTGGGAGGGATGAGAGCTGAAGACAAACGAGGGCCAAGACAAGTACAAGACGAAGACCAAAGATGCGCACCTCGTGTTGCCTGGTGGTACACCTGGGTCCTGAGACGCATGTTTTCTGCAAGCATATCCTGCATCTGCGTGTCGGCTTCAGCCTGACGCCCTTCCGATGTTTGAAGTGCACGAGAGTTACGTGGGCTGTCAGACCGAGCCGACCGGACAGGCGAAGCAAGGTGGGGCGACTCGGCGCATAGAGTTTCTGCAAGAACAACAAGAACAAGCGTCAAAGGGAAGCATAAGAAGATCAAGTGCAGTAAAGGCAGTACCTGACGCAGGTGTCGAAGATGTTTGGTCCATGGGGAAGAAGTGTGAGTGACCAAGGTCCAGTTGGTCGAGTGATGGGTGAGTCCGACCGTTATCGTTGTGCGATACGGTCGGACTCAGGGGCGGATGTGGTGAAGTGTACCACAAATTTGGTCACTTTTGGTCAAGGCAGTTGGTCGAGTTTCCGATTGGTCTAAACAAGGGGGGATTTTTAGCCTATCAGATTCAAGGAGTGTCAAGAACGCAAGTTTTGGTGAGTCACCTGACATTGGGTATTTTACATATTTTCATGTGGGTACATATTGGGACCGTAGGGAGGTAGTATTGGTTAGAGTTGTGGATTTTACTAAAAGAGAAGAAGTCGTTTGGAATCTTTTGGTTTTGCCTTCGGGATAACACCTCAACAGGAGGTCGTTTAAACCTTTTCTATGTGCATCAGTCGCCTCCGCCAGCCGTGGAGTGTTTGGGAGCAGAGGGTCGAGTAATCCCCTCTAGCTCATTATACCCGGTCTGGACGCGCCACATGCGCATTTGGCCAGCCGGAAGTCCCTCGACGGGAGCACGCATTGGTCGACTTTTTCAAGTTTAAGTCACGTACGTTTGCAACGTACTAACAAGTGGATTTGTCTTTATGTGGAGATATCGTTTGTGGAGTTTCACGGGCATATTGGGTCTTTACGTGGACATATTGGCTCATCGTAACATTGGTTGGAGTTTAGACCGGTTTTGGTCTTCTCTCATAATGGTCAGGGGCTAGACCGGTTGATTGGTCTACCATCTATTATTTCGTATTGGTCAGGTCTAGATCGTTTGGACGATCGACCTATTGGAATTTATCTTTTGGAAGTGTTTCTGGTCTGTACGTACCTGGGGTGAAGAGTTCCGCCCTAGGTACACCTAGCCAGCACGGTCTCATATTCAAGACCGAATCAGATCGATCTGCGATCCCGATCCACCGAGTGTGTAACTAGCCCATTACATCGGGTACACAAGGTGAGATGGACACTAAACAATCGGACCAAGTGTCTTTGGATGATGACCGGTCGTCTGCCCGCAGCGAACGATCGGACCAGATCTCGAGTGGAGGTCCGCGGGGTACCCCCCCCCCCGTAAGTTGGAAGTCTGGGCACGATGGTGGTGGTCAGGTTGTCGATACAAATGTATTCGATTTCGAACTTGACTCCACCACATCAGGATGTCTGCGATCAAGGATCGGAAGGATTTCTCAGGGAAAGAAGCGGATGAAGATCAAGCGCGAAATTGGATCAGTATTCTTAAATCAGCATTTATGCGTGATCAAGCCTCTGATAATGAGAAGTGTTTGATCATGGGTGATCTGTTTAAAGGACCAGCGCGCAATTGGTATCTCCAGCTGAGCAGATAGACTCGTGGAAAATGGAAAAAAATGGTCGATGAGTTTGAAACTCAGTACTGTGGAAGTGGTCAATCGGCATCTCGCCAATGCTACTACACGAAGCAGCGATCTGATGAAACTCCTATTGAGTATCTTCACCGGTTGAATGTGGCAGGAATTCGGGCCAAGTTGTCGATCAAGGAAGAACCGTCTACGATCTTACGTAAACATGTGCAGCATTTTCTTGACACGTTGACTGATTGCGAATTAGCTAATCAGCTGGCACTATTGCCTTTGGAAAAATGTTACGGAGTTGGAAGAGACGCTGCGGGATTACGCGCGCAATAAGTCGTTCCAGCCAAAGGCTGCGGTAGGCACTAGCCTATTCCGACAGAAATTTGGCGATGCTCGACCATCTTCCCCAGCGCGGAATCCTAAAGCAGTGCGCGCGATCAAGATGATGTCTGGGAGTGAGGAATTGCGTTAAGATGACAGTGGAAGTGATGGTGATCAGCTTCGTTACATGATTGCTGCTATGCGTGATCAATCATTGACGCACGATCAACCTGGTGAGCCTCGATCTGGCAAACGAAGTGAACCAAGTACGGTTGATCAAGGGGTGACAAAGAAGTGCAGTCATTGTGGATCGATCAAGCACGACAATTTACGTTGCTGGAAGCGCCTTACCTGTCTGAAGTGTGGCAAGAAGGGTCACCCGACTGATAACTGTAGGTATGTGTGCCGAGGATGTGGCGAAATTCATGATGCGGGCAAGTGCCCTATGGAGGAGTTCTACAACCGCATTCGCCAGTGGTACAACCCTACCAAGCATACCGGAATGTTGCCCAATGACGCAGAGGACATGTTAAACTAAGACGCTCGCCAGGTTTGAATCTGGTACGAGACAAGCGTTCTAGTTCGTGTATTTTTGCATATGTTGATAAGAAGGCTGATCAAGCAGAAGAAAAGGATAATGAAAATGTGATCAGCCTAATTTATCATGTTTGACTAATTTCCGTATTGATGAGTTTTCTCGGTCCCCGGTGATCATGGAAGCGGGTATACTTCCGGGTGAATCACGTGGATACTGGAAGTACCACTCGCCCATGAAATGGTTTAAACAAGCCAAGGCGAGTGGTAAAATTAATAATGAACGTGCCACGTTGCTATTCGATTCTGGTGCCAAAGTGTCGATCATCGACTCAACCTTTGCTCGTAAGGTGGGTTGTTAGATCGACACGAGCCAAACACAAGAATTTGTTGGTATCGGAATAAGTGCATACCTCACAGAAGGGCGTACTAGAATCAAGGTAATGTTAGCGGTCTCTTTGGATTATTACTTCCATGCATGGGTGGGAAGACTCGTTGGTCAAGATGTTATATTGGGAATGGATTTTATGATCCCAGCTGGTGTTAGATTGGACGTCGCCCACGGAGCACTAAGTTTGCCTGATGAAGTGATCATTTCATTGGAAGGGCGTCGACAGTTGTACGGGTCAAGTGGAAATTATATGAAACTTATTCAGTTCGAGCAGATTCCCGTAGGTCGATCCGCTGAGGTTCGTATTCGTGATCAGCGATCTCGGAAGTTATGGATTACTCGCGGAAAAGATTGGGTCCCCACTGTGACTAGGGGCCTGGGTAATTTACGGTATCTGCGTATTACGAACGTTACTGATCATCCGATCACCCTATACGACGATGCGATTTTAGGTATCTGGATGAATAAGGATGACGTGCCCCATCGCCCTGGTTTTTTTCGGTAGGCTGTAATCGTTATAAGGAGTGGCAGAATCTCGCATATTAAGCTTCTTCCGATTCGGTGCATGACGATCAAGAATGTGTCGATCAAGGTCCCTTGGTAGAGAAAAAGGAGTTTCCTATTCCTCAAGGAATTTTGGCACGACCTGCGGACTGGATCATGTCATCTGTGGCATTAGTAACCGGAAGATCGCAGAAGGTGCAAGAAGAGCAAGAGAAACTCGATCTGTAGCCGGGTGTGAAGAGTCCGACGCCGTATCATGAAGTTCAACGGAATGTTGCAAGAGAAGAGCCTGATCAAGATGTGTGTGATCACCCGTCTCAGTCGATCATAGCGAATTTGGTGTCATTCTCACCGATTATCAAGTGTGCTACCATGAAGGTGGAGATTTGCTCGTGGGAGAGTTGTAGAAAAATCTTGCCACGCTGCCTGTGGTATCAGCGAGTACCGAAGAAGTGATCAAATATGATCTGCAAGTTGGTGATCCATTGATCAACACAGCAAAGGAAATTGATCAGCTTCGCGATATAATTTGGGCGAAGAAACATATGTTGATCGGGAAAGGAAACGTTTTTCCTCCTGCTGCCCATGGAGTTGTTTGTGACATTGACGTAGGCAATGCGCATCCGATCGCTCAAAAGTGTCGGAAGGTCACTCCACAATTTTCCGAGAAGTTATCAGATTTGATCAGGGGGTTATTGGCAACGAAGATCATCCAACCATCTACTTCACCCTAGGCATCAACTATAGTGATCATCGTGAAGAAGAATGGGGTTGATATTCGATTATGCATCGATTATCGCGCGGTGAATCAACTCACGCGCTTGATGGTGTATCCAATGCCTCTGATCTCTGATCTGATCAAAGATTTGGATAAGGCGTTGTGGTTTTGCTCTTTGGACATGGCAAGTGATTTTTGGGTCGTGTCTATGACCGATCAAGCACGTCAGATTTAGGCTTTTGTTACCCCGTTTAGATTGTTTGAATGGAATCGGATGCCCTTTGGCCTAAAGAGTTCTCCGCAGATCTACCAGCGGTTGATCGATAATGCATTGTATGGGTATCTCAAGGTTAAGGACGGTGCTGATCATGCCAAGTTAACTGATGTATTTACTATGGGAGATCATGATCAAGCACAAGGTCCGTCGGTGTTGCAACGACGATCAGATATCGATGATATTTTGATCCCTGCACCTACATGGACGATCTTGTGTGATAAAGTGCGAAATCTATTGGAAAAGTGCGATCTGTGGAACTTCTCGATCAGCGTGGATAAATCGTATTGGGGGCGGAGTGAAGTTCCTTATTTAGGACATCACGTCTCTAGCCGCGGTTTGGAA
The DNA here is from genome assembly GCA_026184515.1 of Peronosclerospora sorghi. Taxonomy (NCBI): domain Eukaryota; phylum Oomycota; class Peronosporomycetes; order Peronosporales; family Peronosporaceae; genus Peronosclerospora; species Peronosclerospora sorghi. The sequence goes on along the minus strand of CM047587.1, from coordinate 1,614,573 downwards.
ACAATTCCGAAGAACTTGGATGATCTGATCAATTTGCCTTTTCCTTGTACTTTGCGTGCTATGCAATCGTTTTTGGGGAGTCTGAATTACTACCGTCGATTTATTGAAGACTTCGCGATCTATGCTGCTGTACTCTATGAGTTACGAGAAATAGATTATCAAGAATTGAAGGGTCGATCATCGATGAAGGAGAGTCCGGATCGCGAAGATGATCGATTGATCAGGGCGAGAGTGGCATCAGTATGCCGAAAGCTAAGATTGCGTCAGCCCCAACCCTACGTCATTTTGATCAAGCCAAAACGCCGGTGATCGTGGTTTATGCTACCAAGTGGGCAGTGTCTGCCGCGCTAGTTCAAGAGCATGATCAAGTGTATTGCCCCGTAGCATTTGCCAGCCGGACACTGACGAGCGGTGAGTTGAATTACAGCCCCGTCGAAAAGGAAGTTCTGGCTCTTCTGCGAGGTTTGGAAGTCTACTTTACGATGTTGGTCGGAAAGGCGATCACTGTCTTGTCACGTCGGTCTACGTTGAAGTGGTTGTTAACATTCAACGGGCTAGACGGACGATTGGGAAAATGGGTTGCAATCTTATTACAATGGTACTTGGGAGATCAAGAAATGTGTGAATGGAGAATAGGAGGTACTAATGGCGTTAGCCGTAAGCATCACTACTCGCGCCGAAATTGATGAAGCCCTGATAGCGATCGCACCGAAAAAGCAACCTTGGCAGATGATTAAAGTACCACCTCCTACGGTTGAGAAAGGCGAAGATCTCTACGTGATCAGTTTTGATGGTTCTGCAAGCGCTAAGCGATGTGTTGGTGCATTTGGTGCTATTGTGTGGAAATTGCCGGAGTGGAAGATCATGATCGCGGTTGCTGATCATGCACCCAACATCACGGTGAATGAAGCCGAGTATCAAGGATTGCTTCTAAGTTTGGATCTACTTTCGCAATATCCCAAGGGAAGGATGATCGTGTGTGGAGACTCGAATTTGGTGATCAGGCAAATGCGTGGCGAAATAGAGTGCAAAGCGCCGCGATTGCAAGTACTGCAACAGCGTGCGTTAAAACTCCTTCGCGAATGGCCCGATCATGATCTGCTGCATGTTAAAAGGGAATGGAACAAGAGTGCCGATCATATCACCACCAGGGCCATGCAGGGTCGAACAAGATGTGAGATCGATGACGAAAAACAGCTGGAAGAATTGGTCGATATCAACAGATAGTCAGAAGTGATTACTTGGAAGAAAGATCCCACTGTCCCACAAGTTCTGGTGACGACGCGATCACGTAACCTCCGTCAAACGCGACCGTCAACGTGGCCCGAAGTATCCATAGAAGGGATAAGGGCGGAACGTGTGAAAAAGGCGCAAGACGAAGAGAAGTGGATTTGTGTTTTGCGATGTTACTTGCGTGGTAACGTTCCACAATTGAGCGCAGACGAGGTAAGCGATTGCGTGAAAATTGCCGACAACTGATGTCGATGAACAAGGATTGTTGATCTACTGTGGAAATATGGATAAAGGAAAATCCAGCGGTGATCAAGATGATCGAGATGATCGACACTCTTTGGTCAAGATGGTCTTACCTAAAACCCTACATGCGGATGTCCTCCACCACTATCATGTGAGTTTGGAAGGAGGACACCAGGGTATAGGGCGTACATATCAGAGGATCAGACGATATTTTCATTGGCGTGGTCTATTTTGAGACGGGGAAGGGTCAGCCTACGATCAAGGGTATGTTGCCTGGAAACATTAAGGCTACGTATCCATTTCAAGTGGTATCCATGGATCATATCTCGTCGCTACCTCGCTCAACTGATGGTCATACGGAATTGTTGATCTGGACTAATCAGTTCACGGGTATGGTGATAGAGAAAGCTGTAGCGTCTCGTACCGCTCAGAAAGTCACCGAAAATTATGAAGAATGTGTGTTTTGACTATTTGGAGCTAGTGAGGTGATTAGGCACGGCCGAGAGTTCGGTTTCATGTCTGAAGTATTTCGTGCATTCAACAAGATCGTGGGACAGCGACAGAGTGTCATTATGGCATATTGTCCACCGCAAACGGCAAGGAACGAACAGTGCAGACGATCAAACGAGCGAACAAGATTTATGTATCAGATGTCGGTAAGAAGGATTGGAGTTCGTACGCAAAGCGACTGGTATTCGCGCTAAATTCGACCCCTGATCTTATTCGTGGAGAAAATTTTATTTAGCGTATGGGTGGGATCCACGATTATCTTTGGAATCAACATTGCAACTTGGTGGAATTCGGCGTAAAGACCGGGATGCTCGTCGGTGGAGATATAAGCTGCAGAACGACTACCGTTACGCCCGTGATCAATTTAGTGCTCGATTGCACCAAGCCATGCCTGATCGAGCTGAAAATCATAATTATCAAGTGTCACCGCACAAGATTGAAGCCGGATCATGGGTTTGGTTGTACCTAGATCGGGTGAAAGAAGGGTTCGCGAAGAAGCTGGCGCATGTGTGGCATGGACCTTTCAGAGTTGATGAGGTGATCGGTGATCATGCTGCAAGATTGTTTACAGCCGGCACCGACTATCGCATCTCTTCAGTGGTACACCTGTCCAAGTTGAAACTGGTCAAAGAATTCCCAGATCGACCTACTGCTGTTCTAGCAGCTGGGGTAGAAGATCGTTTTGTTTTCGATGAAGCTTTACTACCCGAGGACAGCTGGGAAAGGACCCTAGAGCCGGACGAATTTGAGGTTGATTGCATCACCGATGTCCGATCTGGTCGAAAAACTAGGTATGGCAGAACGTTACGCGAGTATCAAGTTACTGGAAGGGTTACGATGAGCTGTCATGGGTAGACGAGGAAGATCTGAACTGCGATGCTCTGATCAAGAACTTCGAAAGGAAGATAATCAACCGACATCGATTCGACGCGATGCAAGTGGACGAAGAGTCCAACTAACGCATGTTCGACGAATCGACTATTGAAATTGTTATAAAAAATCGATTGATGAAATCACGATTAATGGAAAAGTGACGATTGACTTGAAGGTGAATGTACGATGGATATTGAGAGATATGATAATGGAGAAACTGCAGATGAGCCGATGGAAGATCAATCTATGTATATGCATGACAAGTGACGAAGAAACAATTGGGAATGGTATGATCAAGAATGTTTATTGATTGACGAAGAAGCGATCCACCAGCTAGCCCGATCCATAAAACTTACGGCTAAGGCGAGGAATGTCATGGCCGGGAGGATCATCAAGGTAAAGGCGATACTGGATCCTCCAAGGTTCCTCGGCGTCAACTTCACGTAGCGCATCCTTCAAGGTCCGAGGTGGTGGATCTGATAGGTACCCTGGGTACCATGATCCAACATCAGCTAGAGCATATTTCAAGGGGTGGTTACGGGCGCAGTGTAAGATCGACGAGTCCAGGGAAATGTCAAGATCACATACTCCGTCGATCATAACCTGAAACACGTACTCCACCAGCATCTCCCACAATGCTCCGCCACGAGTCCTACGCTGACGTCGACTCTCGTAGTAATTATGGAAGAAGGTGCCACGCTCCCTGAGGTCTCAATCAAATCTATCGGGAGATGATGAGTCGACTCCAAGATCGCTTGTGCATGATGATCCAGGAATGTCTGGTACCTCGCTTCGAAGTCAGCAAACCAGCCGACCGAGCGAAAAGAGATGGGTGGAAGCATCTGTTTGCAGAACTCCCAGGGGCGTCATGCATACCGTAACTCCACTTCAGACCCGGTGATCAGGTGACTACACCACTGATCAGTCGCAGGGGCGTCCATAGCAACCGGAAACAACCATCCCATGGGGCATGTCAAGTAATCGCAGCTCACGCGTGCCGAGATGTTATCCAGATCGAAGCCGTTGAGTTGATATGGGGTCCACGGCAAGATGTCGACATCTTGCGCACCATTAGGCACCAAGATCAGCGATCTGGATGCACCCGTGCGAGGGAAGAGATACCCAGCAGAGTCTTGATCGAGCTAATATTCACTCTCGAGCTCGCTGATTGCAGGGCTGGGCAAATTCTGCGTGCTGACCGATGGAAAAGTGTTACAACCGCTTTAATCATCATCCGGCTGATCGGAACTGGAAAGATAATGCCCCATACCTTGGACAGACTAAATGGGAGAAGATTTAAACGGACAATCATCATCCGACGATCAATTCTCCTCTGGAATAGGAGGAACTCGATGTTTCCTCTTGGACAGAGGAGTATATCGGGATCGCCGAGCACGTTTCTTGAGCGAAGAAGTTGGCCGGATGAAGGAATTTTTAGATGGATCGCCCTGAATATCAGCAGGAAATCTTGAGGTCTAATCAGGATCTGCACAAGGGGCGCCTGTACCCAGGTCAATCTGCATGTGTAGCGCCGCACCAGCCAAAACGGATTGGACGTAAGAATGTTGTGATCGCAATCGCGTAACTTCGTTTTGAGTGCGTTGCAACTCGTCGCGTAGTGTGTCACGATATGCTGATATCGACTGAATATCACGTAACTGAGAAGCCTGGTGACTGAAGCGGCGCCGTGCCGTCAAAATTTTCGCCTGAAACTTTGAATTCTGGGCACGTAGATTCTTCAGCTCGGCATTGCTGATCGATACCTCATCGAGGCGAGCAGATAGCTCTTCAACCGTGGCTTTGGCAACGACGAATTCATTCATCTTGACAAGATAAGCTTCACTGTCGGCCCGGACGAGATCTCGTTGGTCTTTGCACTTACTTGCCTTAGATGCCAGCTTGATCATCTTCTTGGTTAAGTGCGTGTTTTTCGAGATGGCATGATCACGCTATTTTTGTATCATGCCCAAGCGTTTGCGGAGTTGATCGATCGTTGCTCGATCTTGGAGTACCAGCGCCCGTGCGATATTGATATTGACCTCGCAGAGCGCTTCCTCAAAGCGCGAGATCTATGAGCTTGATGATCGATTGTCTCCGCTTGAACTAATAGCTGATATCGATCTTGATCATGGCAACACTCCCGATCGTGGATTCGATCATGTTGCTCAAGTATCTTTCCCTCGGCAGCCTTCAGTATTTTATTTAGTTTGGAATCACTTTCCCGGAGCTTGTTAACAGTCGCAAGAATGTGATCGCGTAAAGGTGCAGCTTTTTCGCAGAGCCACTCTATCTGCTGCTCACGATTAGCGAGCTTTCTGGCGACGAGTGTTTTTGACCTCTGAAGCATCTTGACAGAGTCTTCAAGCATCGACAGCGAGTTGTTCAGCATGTCGATCTCCTTTTGTTGCGTGCAGGCTCGGTTGATCATCGAGATCAGATCGTCATCCTTAGATCGATCAAGGGATGATTTGGCGTCTGTAACGGGGTTACATTTAGTTACGTTGGTGTATGTAAATACACAGCGGTTAAGGTCAAGTATTGGCCGGTCCGAAAGGTTCGGACCTATTGGCTATTTTTACCAATCAGGGCGGGAGCCCTTGGTGAAAGCGTGGCAGCCTGACACGTATTGGTACACAGGTGGTGTACATAACATTTTCGGCTAGGTACGGATTAAGTAAGTTCTACCTAGTATTACATATAGTTTACATTAGTTTATTAAGTTATGCTGATTATATATTAAATAATAAATCAGTTTACAATCTACACTATATCCTGCTAGACGCACGACCCGGAACGGTCGAGCGTGCAGTGAGTGTCGTACCAGGGGAGCACCCCCCACTAGCTACTCCCTACTAAGGGAAGCCTTAGACTAAAGCGTTAGCGTACGCTAACAGTAAACTCAGGGAATCTTGGCTCCGAGTGAGAGAGCAATCTCACACTAATCCCTTAGATCAGGGCATATCGGCTAAGTAGCGGCGTATCGCCGCTTAAGGAAAGTCTTCCTCTGTGCGCTAGCTGCACCGTGTGTTTACGCACCGGCTACATCTGGTAGCACTTGTAGTCAACCCAACACCTGTGCTGGTAGACGGCATCCTTTGCAAAGGATGGACCAGGACGAGTGGGTTCAGCTAACCCCCGTCCAACAAGAAGCCTTTAAGAGGCTGGTATCCATATTAGGTCAAGATGGCATGCGCCTCCTAATGGAGCAGGGTCTTAATACCGTGCGTGAGAGGGTGAACGCCCTCATCGCCCATGAGGAGAGTTTTTGCGGAAGTTATCCTGCGTCTACGGGGGTACGCCCTCCGTTATCCTTTAAGATAAAGGAATTCACCATTGAAAAAGGTGATAACCTTTATGTGTGGCTTCGCGAGGTCGAAACAGCCTTCGCCACAGCGAATGTGATCGAAGATCAGTTGCAAGTGGGACTTGCATTAACCCATCTTACAGATAGAGCCCGTACATGGGCGTTTACTTCCACCTGACGTCGAGAAGATGTTAAACTAGAACGCTCGCCAGGTTGGAATCTGAATCGAGACGAGCGGTCTATGTTTAGCATCCATGCATATGTCGGCAAAGGAGAATAAAACCGACAATACATGTTCCATTCTCAATTGCGTCGATCGGGATCATCCGGTCTTCAATCTCACGACCGATGAATATTCCCGATCAAAGGTGGTCATGCAGATGGATCTGCTGCCTGGGGAGTAGCGCGGATACTGGAAGTATCATGCGCCTGACAAATGGTTCAAGCAGGCGAAAGCCTGTGGTAAGATTAACAACCAGAAGGCAACGATGTTGTTCGACTCTGGGGCCGAAGTCTCAATTATCGACTCCGCCTTTGCTCGTAAGGTCGGATATCGTATAGACGATACCCAGAGACAAGAATGCGTTGGAATCGGTGAAAACTCTTACATGACCGAAGGAAGGACGCGCGTGAAGATCACTCTATCGGGTTCGTTGGTCTACTTCTTCAGCGCTTGGGTTGGCAAGCTGGCCGGTCAAGATGCCCTGTTAGGCATGGATTTCATGGTTCCGGCGGGTATTCGCCTTGATCTGTCTCATGGAGTGCTTGCACTCCCGGATGAGGTCCATATCCAGTTAGCTGGTCGGCGGCCCCTATACGGATCGCACACCGATCTGGTCAGGTGGGACCAAGATGTCACCATTCCAGTCGGCCAATCCGCTGATACCCCGGTCGACAAAGGTTTTCGATCAAGGAAGTTATGGGTGACCAGGGGTGATCGGTGGGTGCCGACCTTTGTGAAGAGCGCCGACCTATACGATTACGTTCGACTCACTAATATCGGTGACAAGCCGCTTACGCCCGACAACAATACTATTGTTGGCATGAGGCTGGCGGAAGGGAAGGTGCCAAGAAAGGCGGAGTTCGTCTCGATCGGATCGAGACGGTATGTTGAGTGGCAGAACTTGGCATACCAAGCGACACCGATCTGATCAGCGATGATGGACCGGTGGAAGAAGATACCTCACCTATGGTGGAACGACCCAGCTATGTAACCCCAAAGAAGATGTTAGTTGGAAGAAAGGCACCGCAGTCGCCGGACACGGTGGACCATCAAGCAGATGAGCCAAGGTTCGTCAACATGGTGGCGTCACAAGAACAGGCGACAGCGGAGCCGGGAATAGAAAAAGGGAAACATGGCATTGCTGGGGCGGACCACGATGGCGCGCCTGATCAGATCGATGTCGTTGAAAGGCAGCCCGCCGCTCGGAACAGCAGTGTTCAACAGATCAGGACGGTTTGGGTGATATTGCCCCAGAAGACGATCAAGTTTGTATCCATGAGGGCAGGGATCAATATATTCAGGAGCTGGAGAGCCAGATGGCAGTCCTCCCTGAAGTGTCTGCTGATCCGCCCGAAGTCACCTTGGACGATCTACAAGTGGGTGATCGGGATGTCAACAGTCCCGATCAGATCGATCAGCTAAAGAAGATCATATGGAAAAAGAAACATTTGATGATCGGGAAAGGCAACGCCTTACCCCTTGCTGCTCGCAGAGCGATATGTGACATCGATGTTGGTGATGACAAGCCGATCGCCCAGTGATGCCGACGTGTGGCGCCACAGTACCGTGAAAAATTGTCTGATCTTGTCAAAGGACTTTTGACCACCAAGATTATTAAGCCGTCGACCTCGCCGTGGGCCTCGCCGATCGTGATTGTGATAAAGAAGAACGGCGTCGACATCAGGTTGTGCATCGATTATCTGTTGGTAAATTGGTTGAACAAGCTTATGGTGTACCCGATGCCGCTGATCAGCGATCTGCTAGAAGATCTTTACAAGACCCTATGGTATTGCTCACTGGATATGGCAAGTGGATTTTGGGTGGTTTCGAAGACCGATCGGGCTCGCAAGATTTCAGCATTTGTTACGCCGTTCGGTATGTTCGAGTGGAACCGTATGCCGTTCGGTTTGAAGAACTCGCCCCAGATCTACCAGAGGCTGATCTACAACGCATTGTATGGACACTTCAAGATCAGTACCGATAGGGACCCCACCGAAAATCATGATGTATTTACAGAGGGTGAACCCGATCGGGAAAGGAGACCGTCCGTTCTGGGGAGGAGATCGTACATCGACGACATACTGATCACTGCTTCGTCATGGAGCGATCTGTGCGATAAGGTCGAACGGTTGTTGGAGACATGCGATCGCTGGAACCTGTCGATCAGTGCTGTGAAGAGTTTTTGGGGAATGTCCAAGGTCGCCTATTTGAGTCATTTGGTGCGATCAGTGGGCTGGAGGCCAATCCCAAGGATCTGGAGTCACTGAGCAACCTCCCGTTTCCCATATCTCTGAAGGCATTGCATTCCTTCTTAGGGAGCTTAAATTACTACAGCCGCTTCGTTGAAGACTTCGCGATTTACGCGGCCGAGCTGTACGAGCTCCGGCAAGTCGACTATCATATGTTTCACGAAGGAGATCGGGCAACTTTACGAGAGGGCTGCGACTCTGATCTGCCTGCAGATTCTCCGCAGGTGGAGGCAGAGGATCACATGAAGCGTGCACAGGTTGCTTTCGGTATGCTGAAGGCCAAGATGGCGACGGCACCGATTCTAAGACACTTCGATCCGAAAAAAATGCCGATCGTCATTGTGTATGCTAGTAAGTGGGCCATTTCTGCCACTCTAGTGCAAGATCATGATAGAGTGTAACACCCGGTCACTTTTAGGAGCCGGACGTTGAAGCCGAAAGAACTCAACTATGGGATCGTCGAAAAGGAAGTTCTGGCTTTACTACGGATTTTGGATGTGTGCTACAACCTACTGGTCGGCCGATATGTAAAGGTACTTTCGAGAAAGTCGACATTGGCCTGGCTATTATCGGCCAATGAGATTGACGGTAGGCTCGGCAGATGGTCAGCGATCTTGTCACAGTGGTTCCCCGAGGTCGTCAAGTGCACCAAGGGAGAGGAGGAGATATTGGGCACATTGGCGGCTAGTATCACCCCTCGATGTGAAGTGGATGAAGCTCTGATGGCGATTTCCCCAAGGAAGCAACCTCTACAGTCAATATCACGGCCGCCACCCATCATCGATCGACGTGAGGAACTCCTGGTCTTGAGTTTCGACGGATCGGCTAGCGTGAAGAAGAAGGTTGGCTTCTATAGTGCCATACTGTGGAAGTTACCACAATGTCCTATAGTAGCAGCCGCCGCCGATTTCACGCCTGACATAACGGTCAACAAGGCGGAATATCGGGGTCTCCTTCTATGTCTCGATCTGCTGGCATCACAGAAAAAAGTTCGGATCATCATATGTGGTGACTCCAACCTGGTGATAAGGTAGATCTCCGGGGAGATCGACTGTACGGCACCACGGCTGAAGTTGTTGAATGATTGGGTGATGAAGGCACTGAGAGACTACCCCAACCACGAGCTATTGCACGTGAAACGGGATTGGAACAGAAGCGCCGACCACCTCGCGACCCAAGCCATGCGGGACCAGATCGGGGCGACGATCACCCAGGAGGCCGTTCTATACGAACTTATGGACATAAACAGGCTCACGGAGTTGATCAAGACCAAGGACAGCCCCGATCAGGTACATGTGATGGCGGCAACTAGATCGCGAAATCGGAAGTTTCGCCGATCGTTCCCAAAGGAAAGGCTGAGTGAGTGCGTTGTTCAACAGCTAAGGGCGGAACGGATCCTCAAGGCGCAGGACGAAGAAGAGTGGATCGTCAACCTGAAAGAATATGTGGTGGAGCGGCTGATAAAAGTTTTTGAGGCTTGATCAGGCGGTACCACGGCGCCCGGACTGCCGACTGACGAAGGGGGTCCTCCGGTTATCCTTGACTGCTTGTGTTTCTGCTCACCTTGTGTACCCGACGGCTTAGGCGTGGGTCGCTCTCCAGGTGGCGAGGATGGCACTCTACAATTCCTTGTGGCAAGACTGAGTTGACTTGTGATGAGTCGACTGATGCGATCAGGCGATGATCATGCGCAATCAATCTTGAACCACGTGCGATCAGGTGTGATCAACAGTGATCAGGCTTGGGCAGGCACTATGAGTTGTCAATCAGCGGTGATCAGACTCGAACAGGCGCGATCAGGTACTAAAAGTCGCTGATCAGCTAGTTGGCGCGAGCGGCGGGCTGCTGAGTGCGGGTCGCGAGTCGCAGTGTGTCGATCAGGTTTTGATCAGCGAAGGTGTATTCGATCAGGCAGCGGAAGTATTCACTGCCCGATCACAGAGCCTCCTTAAGCTTAATCCGTCAATAGAATACCCAAAAATACCTTGTATTCTAGACTTAAGCCTTAGAGGGACGGTCGAAAAGCGCGTTCGGCGGGCTGATCGACGATTACCACCAAAAATCCGCCTAGTGTTCCCGTGGGGCGCTTAAAGCAGCCGAACACTAGGGGCCAAAACGTGGACCAATAGGGGAAGAGGTGAGAGCGCACTGCTCGATCACGTTCCCGAGACCAAACACCTTTAAAAGAAGAACCGCTGACACAGCGGGCGGAGTTGCGGGTGAGTTCTCACACTCTACGCCTACCGGTGGGCCAAAAAACGCACTCAGTGCTCCCGCCCGGGACGTAGAGGTATTTATTAGAAGAAGGGAGGCCCTAAGTTTCCGTCCCTGTAAACGATCAGCCCGATCGTAGGCAAAAGGAAAACTTTATTATTGCTTATATCCTAATATCCACTAAAAAAACAATATCAGCCAATCAGAACTACCCATTCCTACGCATTTTGTAGACCATTCGACCTGATTCCTTCGCTTACCTTCGGGTTACCGTTAGGTAACTGTGCCAGTTGTCGCATCGTCTCAGACGCCCCGTCCACGCCTCGTGCCTGTCCGCCACCGTTGTGTCAACAGTTGTACTGACTGAGGTACCAACTGTGGTACCGACTGTGGTGCCCACTATCGTACCAGCTTTTGTACCGACTAAATTTGTGGTACCCTCTACCACAGCTATACCTATAGTGGTGTCCACAATTATGCCCCTAATTACGTACCAAATTTATGGTACGCTTTACCACACACATCTGCGCGGTGAACTGTCCAAGTTAACGAATAATCAAGCGAAAGAGTGTACCAAGATCGCGAACAGTTACGATGTGGATGACAATGAATTTCTGTATTACTGCCGTGACGTTGATCAGGACAGTGCCGATTGAAATCGACTAGCGAAACTGGTTATCCCTGAGTTGCTACAGCCGGATGTCCTTCATCACTAACATGTGAGTCTAGAAGGGGGACACCAGGGCATAGGCAGGACATACCACAAGATCAGGGCCCACTTTCACTGGAGAGGACTTTTTCGGAGCGTGAAGAAATATGTGGGTTGTTGCACAGATTGCGAGACCGGAAAGGGCAGACCGATAATCAAGGGGCGATCGCCCGGAAATATCGAGTCTACTTACCCTTTCTAGGTGATAGCAATGGATCACATACCGTCGCTGCCCAGATCTACGTGCGGCAATACTGATCTGCTGATCTGGATCGACCTGTTCACTGGTCTGGTGATCGCAAAGGCTAGTTCATCCCGATCCGCGCAGCAGATCCCCCAGAGCTACTATGAATGCGTATTCAGAAGGTTCGGCACCAGCGAAGTTATCAGACACAATCGGGAACCCGGTTTTATGGCCGAGGTGTTCCGATCGTTCAATAACATGCTAGAGCAGAAGCAGAGCGCGACGATGGCATATGGCCCGCAAGCGAACGGATCGGCTGAACGCATGGTGCAGACAATCACAAGGGCGATCAAGATGTATGTGGCCGATCCGGACCAACGTGACTGGGACGAGTATGCAGAGAGACTGGTATTCGCCTAAACTCTTCAACCGATCGTGTCCGAGGAGAAACGCCTTTCTATCTGGCATATGGATGGGACCCTCGATCGACACTTGAAGCGGCGATACCGATCGGCTGGACTCGGACCCGTGATCGCGATGCCCGTCGTTGGCGTATGCAGGTCCAGAAGCATTACCAGCATGCGAAATAAGTCGTCAATGAAAAGTTGCGTCAGGAAAAAAAAGATCGGGCAGACCGGAATAACGATCAGGTCCGTCCTCATGGTATTGAACCAGGGGAGAGGGTATGGTTATACCTCGATCGGGTCAAGGAAGGCTATGCGAAGAAGTTGGCTCATATGTGGCACGGCCTTTCCGTGTAGCAGAGCTGATCGGTGAGCACGCTGCCCGTCTGATCACGATCGGCACAGATTACAAAGTTTTTCCAATCGTGCACGTGTCCAAACTGAAGCTGGTCAGAGAATTCCCCGATCGGCCGAAAATGCCCTGTCTGGTGGACGAAGCGGAGAGATTCGATCTTGGTAAAGCTCTGCTGCCAGAAGACAGTTGGGAGAGGCCATTGGAAGAGGATGAATTCGAGGTTGGAAAAGGTGCTAGATGTCCGATCGGTCAAGAAGACACGTTTCGGTCGCACCCACCGAGAATATCTGGTCCGATGGAAGGATCATGACGAAGCAACTTGGATCGACGAACTCGATCAAACTTTTGAGCACTGCTACGAGAGTTCGAGCGAGAACGAGTCAGTCGGAATCGCTTCGCAGTGATGCAGACTCATGAAGACGAAGATCAAGACACACAGTAGCACCGATCATTATATCGATCGGTGTGAATATGTGTAAGGTCTGAATTATTGTGAATTATTGTGTGAACTGTGATGTACTGGAGTAGTGGAATGACGAAAGTGGTGATAATTTTCGCGATGTGGATGGAAACTGTGTATGATAACGTGTTGGTGCAAGTTTGTAGAAAGTGATGAAATGTGGTCAAGTGATTGGATGATCAGGAATTTGAAAAGAATGATGACATGTATTATGGATTATCTGGTCAGCTAACTGCCGCATCAAGAATCGCAATCACCCCACAGACGGCCGATACAGCGCCGGATGGTGTAACATGGTTACATTCGGGTAACACTGGGTGTTGGTGTACATGCGTACACCACGGTTGAGGTCAGTATTGGCCGGGTTGAAAGGTTTCGAACCTTTGGTTATGTGGAGAAGCGTGCCCAAAATTTGGCACACCTCTGGTCAAGTTTCGTCAAGGCATTTGGTCTAATTTCGGATTGGTTTAAACAAGGGTTTTTTTTCAGCCTATCAGACTCAATAAGGGTCAAGAACGCAAGTTTTGGTGAGTCACCCGACTTTGGGTATTTTACATATTTTTGTGGGGGTACATTTAGGGACTATAGGGTAGTAGTATTTTAGTTGTGGTTTTACCTTTTAGGACAGAGGTTATACCTTTAAGTAAGGAAATCTTTTAGCTTTCGGATAAGTGGCTGAAACCTCTTCTGGTCTTGGTTCACACCACAGCTGGGGGTCTCGCTCTTCCCTTTTCGTACACTATTCGCCTCCGCCCACCGCGGAGTGTTTGGGGGCAGAGGGTCGAATTATCCCCTCTCGCCCATTATACCCGGTCTGGACGCGCCGCACGCGCACTTTGGCCCACCGGAAGTCCCTCGACGGGAGTACGATTTGGCGATCTCAACACCTCAACTCAAGTACGTCTGGAGCGTGCTATTCACTGGATTGTTATTGGCGTAGAGATATCGTTTGTGGAGTTTCACGAGCATATTGGGTCTTTACGCGGACATATTGGCTTGTTTTAATATTGGTTGGAAACTAGACCGGTTTTGGTCTTATTTCGTATTGGTCAGGGGCTAAACCGGAACGGTCGGTCTACCCTCTATTATTTCGTATTGGTCAGGTCTTGATCGTTTGGACGATCGACCTATTGGAAGTTATCTCCTGGAAGTGTTTTTGGTCTGTTTGTGTCTGGGGTGAAGAGTCCCGCCCCAGAGATACCTACCCAGATCGTTCTTCTATATTCAAGACCGGTTCGATACAATCTGCGATCCCGATCCACCGAGTGTGTAACTAGACCCTTCCATCGGGTACACAAGGTGAGATGGACACTAAACAATCGGACCAAGTGGGTTCTGATGACGACCGGTCGTCTGCTTGCAGCGGACGATCGGAACAGATCTCGAGTCGTGGTCCGCGGAGTATCCCCTCCGAAAGTTGGAAGGCTGGGCGCGATGGTAGTAGTCAGGTTATCGATGCTAATGTTTTTGATTTCGAACTTGCTCCACCACAATGGTGCGCGTGCCCGGATCACTTGGTGATCGTGGATATCACCGTGCTAATATTCTATCAAAAATTGGATTCGAAGATTTGAATGATTTGAATATGGAGTCGTTCTGGAGATGACGTAAGGAAAGGCTATCGCTTTACGTTCTCGTTGTCGATAAAGATGGCGATGTCCGATCTGGCCTGGCGGAGGACCAGATCGGGATTAATAAGTTTTTCCTCCCCAAAAGGCTCCCACCGGAGCCGATCAGGACTATAGCAGGTCTTGCTATAGTTCCGGAAAGGATCAGGACCTGGGTCCTGATCCTATGTGTATGAATGAAAAAAATTGATGGAAAAATAAAAGATTAAAATTACTTGGAGGCTGACTGGAACGATCCGGTTTACCTCCCTAAAGTCCCCAAGGTACCCAAGGTGCCCAGAAAAGGGCTGGGAATGCCACCCGACGAAGATGACTTCGAAGAAAAGTCGAAGGTCGGGGATGAGGCTATCACCGAACAAGACCTGGACAAGATGTATTATGTTTTTGAATTGAAGCGATTGGTTCGTCAAAACCAGGTCTTTCGGGTGTTGGGCCTCCCTATCCCCGCCCGTCTTCTCGGTCCCACTACCGAGCCGATCCAGAGTGATCGACCATTACTGCTCGTCAAGAATTTGGTGGCGATGTTGGCGGAGGTTGGCATTAAAATTCAGAACCCCGCCGGTGTCAATAAATTGTTTGAATTTGATGCTTGGAGACTGGAGGCGTCGATGTCGGACCTCCACGACCGTTTGGTGCCACTGGTGGGGGCGGTTCGCCGCCCAACTCCCACCACGGCAATGAAGGTCGCCGAAGCCTCCACAGAGCTTGTTGACATTGGTTCCGATGATGAATCGATCTACCAGTCTCCACCGGCTTCTAACAGCTCATCAGAGTTGGAGACCGGTGTCAAACGGATGACCATGGGGGTGGACCATGCCCGGTCTGAACAAAAAAGGGACATGCGGCAGCAAGGGGCTGTTTTCCAGTCGGGGCCCCAGCGAGCACCACAGGCCTCAGTTCCGCAAAAGGAGGGTTTCAACACGTTGCCCATGACGCCAGCCAACGTCCAAGCCATGTTTGAGACGATGATGCAACGTTTCATGGAAGAAAGGGTTAGACCACCTATGCGCCCACATGTCCAAGACCGGTCTACCTGTCAAGGTGTCAATGTTTGCAAAGATGTGGATATGGAATCTGTAACATCTATGGATAAGCCTATTAGAAGTGATAAACCAACCGGCAAGGGAAGGCGCAAGCCGCAACAGGCAAGACCGCGTAGACCAAGCAAGACAAGTGACTGTGATATGGAGTCGTTCGGCGGTCTTGACGACCATGGTGGGTCAGATGGTACAGGCGCAGGAAAGGTGAGCAATGCTAACCTAGCCTCCACTACTGCCTACGACTTTGGATCTGCTGCGATTCCGCGCATCCGTATGGTTGCGACGACCGACCTCAAGGACTTCACCGGCAAGGATGCTGATGAAGACCAGGCCCGGTTTTGGTTCAGTCGGGTCAAGTCTGCGTTCCTGCGAGACCAGACCCCAAAAAGCGAACGTTGTTTAATATTCCGGGATTTGTTAAAAGGACCGGCTGCGAACTGGATTCAAAAGTTGGGTCGGGGCGTCCGGTTTGACGGGGACCTGTTATGTGCGGAGTTTGAAGGTCAATATTGTAACTCCGGATTTTCAAGCGCCCGTAAGTACCACCATATGCAGAAGCGGGCCGACGAAACACCGATCGAGTATTTGCATCGGTTGAACGTGGCTGCACTTCGCGCCGGCATAACAATCAAAGAGAATAACCCGCCGAACGGTGCCGCCTTAGAACATGTGGGTCACTATATTAGTACCCTTGACGATCAAGAACTGGCGGACCAGCTTACTCTACTGCTTCTTAAGGATGCGGGAGAAGTCGAACAGACCCTGCGGACGTTACAACAGTCGCGTATTATGAGAGCGAAGACCGCTGGTGGATCAGGTCGCTATCGTTCCAAGCCCCAGACCGATCCGGTCAAGAGACCTTGGACCAGACCGACCCGAGCGGTCAAGGCAATTGTAGCTGATGACAGCACGGGGTCAGAAGGGGAAAGTGGAAGTCCATCCATCCAGGAGTCATCGGATGAAGACCAGTATCGTTACGTCTATGTTGTGTGACCTGCCCCGAAGATCAAGTCGAAGTCCGACCAGGTGGACCGGAAGGGAAGGAACGGAAGCAAGTCCGATCCAGACCGACCTCGTCAGAAGTGCTCCCACTGTGGGTCGAGCAAACATGATGGTCCAAACTGCTGGAAGAAGATGGTGTGCAAGAAGTGCGAGAGACGCGGCCACCCGACGGACCACTGCCTCTTCGTATGCAATTCATGTGGAGAGATCCACGAGGCCGGCCACTGCAAGATTGAAGAATTTTTTAACATGATGCGCAAGTGGTACGTGCCGTACAAGCACGCGAGGATGCTGCCGCCGGACGCAGAAAAGATGTTAAACTAGAACGCTCGCCAGGTTGGAATCTGGATCGAGCCGAGCGTTCTACGGTTCACATCTATGCATAAGTCGGCAAGGAGGATAAGGACGACAATACACGTTCTATTCCAAATTGCGTCGACCGAGACCATCCGGTCTACAGTCTGAAGACCGATGAGTACCCCCGGACTAAGGTGGTTATGCAGTTGGACTTGCTGCCTGGAGAATCCCGCGGATACTAGAAGTATCACGCGCCTGATAAATGGTTCAAGCAGGCGAAAGCCTGTGGCAAGATTAATAACCAGAAGGCGACGATGTTGTTCGACTCTGGAGCTGAAGTATCGATAATCGACTCCGCCGTTGCTCGTAAGGTCGGATGTCGTATAGACGATACCCAGAGACAAGAATGCGTCGGAATCGGCGAAAACTCTTATATGACCGAAGGAAGAACGCGTGTGAAAATTACTTTGTCGGGATCGCTGGTCTACCTTTTCAGCGCTTGGGTTGGCAAGTTGGCTGGTCAAGACGCTTTACTAGGAATGGATTTCATGGTCCCAGCTGGTATTCGCCTAGACATGTCACATGGAGTGCTTACGCTCCCGGATGAGGTCCAGGTCCAGTTGGCTGGTCGAAGACCTCTGTATGCTTCGTATACCGTTCTGGTCCGGTGGGACCAAGACCTCACTATCCCAGTCTGTCGTTCTGCCGATACCCTGGTTGAGAAAGGTTTTCGTTCGAGGAAGTTGTGGTTGACCAGGGGCGATCGGTGGGTCTCGACCTTCGTAAAGAGTGCTGGTCGACGTGATTTTGTCCGTGTTACCAATATCGGTGACAAGCCGCTGACACTGGACAATAACACTATTGTCGGCATGTGGTTAGCAGAAGGGAAGGTACCAAGGAAGATGGGGTTCGTCTCGATTGGGTCGAGGCGGTATGTCGAGTGGCAAAAACTGGCGTACCAATCGACCACCGATCTTATCAGCGATGATGGGTCGGTGGAAGAGGATACCTCACCTTTACTGGAAAGACCAAGTTATGTCACCCCAAAAAAGATGTTGGTCCGAAGAAAGGCGCCGCAGTCACCAGGAACAGTGGACCATCAAGTAGACGAGCCGAGGCTAGTTAACGTGGTGTCAGCACAAGACCAGGCGACAGCGGAGCAAGAAACGGAAGAAGGGGAACATGAAGTTGCTAGGTCGGACCATGACGGTATTCCTAATCAGACCGATATCAGTGAAGGACAGCCCGTCGATCAAGACCAGGGCGTTCAGCCGGTCCAGATGGTCTAGGTGATATCACCCCAGAAGATGAACAAGTCTGTATACATGAAGGCGGGGAACAGTACATTCAGGATCTGGAAAACCAAATGTCAGTCCTCCCTGAAGTGTCTGCCGACTCCCCGAAGTTACAATGGATGATTTACAAGTGGGTGATCAAGACCTTAACAGTCCAGACCAGATCGAGCAGTTGAAGAATATCATATGGAAGAAAAGACATCTGCTGATCGGAAAGGGCAATGCCTTACCACCTGCAGCCCGTGGTGCGATTTGCGATATTGACGTTGGAGATGCCAAGCCGATTGCTTAGCGATGTCGACGCGTGGCGCCACAGTACCGTGAAAAGCTTTCTGATCTTATCAAAGGACTGTTGGCTACCAAGATTATTAGACCTTCGACCTCGCCATTGGGCCTCGCCGATCGTAATTGTTCTCAAGAAGAACGGCGTTGACATTAGACTGTGCATCGACTATCGGCTGGTAAATAGGTTGACTAAACTCATGGTTTACCCGATGCCGCTGATTAATGATCTGTTGGAAGACCTCGACAAGACCTTGTGGTATTGTTCGCTAGATATGGCAAGTGGAGTTTGGGTGG
This sequence comes from Peronosclerospora sorghi, assembly GCA_026184515.1. Lineage (NCBI taxonomy): Eukaryota > Oomycota > Peronosporomycetes > Peronosporales > Peronosporaceae > Peronosclerospora > Peronosclerospora sorghi. The sequence continues at coordinate 1,595,771 of CM047587.1, read as the reverse complement.
TCTCGATGACTGATCGAGCCCGTGAGATTTCCGCATTTGTGACGCCGTTTGGTCTTTTCGAGTGGAACCGTATGCCGTTCGGTCTGAAGAACGCACCCCAGATCTATCAAAGGTTGATAGACAACGCACTGTACGGACACTTCAAAATCAAGACCGATCGGGACCCTGCCGAAAGTTATGATGTGTTTACAGAGGGTGAACCCGATCGGGAAAGAAGACCGTCCGTTCTAGGGAGGCGGTCGTACATCGACGACATTCTGATACCTGCCTCGTCATGGAACGATCTGTGCGAGAAGGTTGAACGATTGTTGGAGACATGCGACCGCTGGAACCTATCTATGAGCGCCATAAAAAGTTTTTGGGGTATGTCCAAGGTCGCCTATTTAGGTCATATGGTTTCGAACAATGGTCTAGAGGCTAATCCTAAGGACATGGATTCGTTAATCAGCCTCCCGTTTCCCAAGTCTCTGAAGGCAATGCAGTCCTTCCTAGGAAATTAAACTACTACAGCCGCTTCATCGAAGATTTTGCTATCTACGCGGCTGTGTTGTATGAGCTCCGGGAAGTGGACTACCATATGTTGCGCGAAGAAGACCGGGCAACTTTACATGGGAGCGCCGACTCTGGTCTTGCTGCAGATTTTCCGCAAGTGGAGGCCGAAGACCATATGAAGCGTGCAAAGTTTGCTTTTGGTATGTTGAAGGCTAAGATGGTGACGGCACTGATTTTGAAGCATTTCGATCCCGAAAAGGTCCCGACCATTATTGTATATGCTAGTCAGTGGGCCATTTTGGCCACTCTAGTACAAGATCATGATGGTGTGTACCATCCGGTCACGTTTACGAGCCGGACGCTAAAACCAAATGAAGTGAACTATGGAATTGTCGAGAAAGAAGTTCTGGCGTTGCTACGAATTCTGGATGTGTGTTACAACCTGCTGGTCGGCCGACCTATAAAAATCCTGTCAAGGCGGTCTACTTTGGCCTGGCTATTATCAGCCATGGGATGGACGGACGTCTAGGCAGATGGTCGGCGGTCTTGTCGCAGTGGACCCTCGAGGTCGTTAAGTGCACCAGGGGCGAGGAAGAGATATTGGGCACATTAGCTGCCAGTATCACCCCTCGGTCTGAAGTGGACGAGGCATTGATAGCGATTGCCCCGAGGAAGCAGCCTCGGCAGTCAGTTTCGAGACCGCCACCGACCGTCGACCATGATGAAGAGCTCTTGGTCTTAAGTTTTGACGGATCAGCAAGCGTGAAGAAGAAGGTCGGCGCCTATAGTGCCATATTGTGGAAGCTGCCACAATGTTCTATAGTTGCAGCCGCTGCCGATTTCACGCCGGATATTACTGTTAACGAGGCGGAGTACCAAGGTCTACTTCTATGTCTAGACCTGCTGTCGTCGCAAGAGAAGGGTCGAGTCATCATATGTGGTGACTCCAACCTAGTGATCACGCAGATCACCGGAGAGATCGACTGCAAGGATCCACGGCTGAGGTCGTTAAATGATCGGGTAATGACGGCATTGAAATACCATCCCAACCACAAGCTGTTGCACGTGAAACGGGACTGGAACAGAAGCACCGACTACCTCGCGACCAAGGCCATGCGAGACCAGACCGGGGCTACGATCACCGGGGAGGCCGTTCTTGATGAATTGATGAATATAAACAGGCTCCCCGAGGTGATCGGACCCAAGAACGCTCCGGACCAGGTGCATGTGATGGTCGCGACTAGACCGAAAGCTCGGAAGTCCCACCAACCGTTCCCAAAGGAACGGTTGAGTGAATCTGTTGTGCAACGACTAAGGGCAGAACGGATCCTCAGGCGCAGGACGAAGAAGAATGGATTGTGAATTTGAAGACCTACCTGCGCGGTGAATTGTCTAAGTTGACGAATGGTCAAGCGAAAGAATGTGCCAAGATCGCAGACAGTTACGAAGAGGATGAGGATGGTTTACTATATTACTGCCGCGATGCCGACCAAGACAGTGCAGACTGGGACCGATTGGCGAAATTGGTGATACCTGAGTTGCTGCAGCCGGATGTCCTCCATCACTACCATGTGAGTCTAGAAGAGGGACATCAGGGAATAGGCAGAACGTATCACAAGATCAGGTCCCACTTTCAATGGAGAGGTCTTTTCCGAAGTGTACATAAATGTGTGGGTTGTTGTACGGATTGCGAGACCGGAAAGGGTAGACCGGTAATCAAGGGGCGAACGCCCGGAAATATCGAAGCTACCTACCCTTTCCAGGTCATAGCGATGGACCATATACCGTCGCTGCCTAAATCGACATATGGCAATACTGAGTTGTTGATCTGGGTAGACCTGTTCACCGGTCTAGTTATTGCGAAGGCAAGTGCGTCCCGGTCTGCCGAGCAGATCGCCAAAAGTTACGAAGAATGCGTGTTCCGAAGGTTCGGCGCCAGCGAGGTCATCAGACACGACCGAGAACCCGGTTTCATCGCCGAGGTGTTCCGGTCGTTTAACAATATGCTAGGCCAGAAACAGAGCGCGACGATGGCATATCTTCCGCAAGCGAATGGATCGGCAGAACGTATGGTACAAACTATTACAAGAGCAATCAAGATGTACGTTGCCGATACAGACCAGCGCGATTGGGACGAATACGCAGAAAGGCTGGTGTTTGCACTCAACTCGTCGACCGATCGGGTCCGAGGAGAAACGCCTTTTTATCTTGCGTATGGATGGGACCCCCGGTCCACTCTTGAAGCAGCGATACCTATTGGCTGCACTCGGACCCGCGATCGTGATGCTCGACGTTGGCGCATGCAGGTCCAGAAACATTACCAGAATGCAGGAGATATTGTCAACGAAAAGTTACGTCAAGCTACACAAGACCGGGCAGACCGGAACAACGACCAAGTCCAATCCCACGGTATAGAACCAGGGGCGAGGGTATGGTTGTACCTAGACCGAGTGAAGGAGGGCTATGCGAAGAAGCTGGCTCACATGTGGCACGGTCCTTTCCGTGTTTCCGAGATGATTGGTGAACACGCTGCCCGTCTAGTAACAACCGGCACGGACTACAAGGTCTTCCCGATCGTACATGTGTCCAAGTTAAAACTGGTCCGAGAATTTCCTGATCGTCCCAAAATGCCCTGTCTAGTAGACGAGGCAGAACGGTTTGATTTTGATGAAGCATTACTGCCGGAGGAAAGTTGGGAACGACCGCTGGAGAAGGACGAATTTGAAGTGGAAAAGGTCTTAGATGTCCGATCGGTCAAGAAGACCAGGTTCGACCGGACCCACCGAGAATATCTGGTCCGATGGAAGGACCATGATGAAACAACTTGGATCGATGAGCCCGACCTGAACTGTGGAGCACTACTACGAGAATTCGAACGGGACCGAGTCAGTCGGAACCGTTTCGCAGTGATGCAGACCCATGAAGACCAAGACCAAGACATGCAGTAGCATCGGTCTTCCCGACCGACGTGAAGAGGTGGAAGGTCTTGTGTCTTGTGTATTGTGTATTGTGTATTGTGAATATGTGACGAATTGGAATAGTGGAGTGACGAACGTGGATTGTTTTTTCGCGATGTAAGTGGAACGGTTGGTGATAACGTGTCTAGTGCAGCTCTGGAGAAAGTGGTGGAATTATCTCAAGTGATTTGATGACCGAACATGTGAAAAAGAACGATGATATATATTAAGTGTTATCTGGTCGACTACTTACGACCTAACTCGCCATCACCCCACAGACGGCCGATGGTCAACGACGGATGCTTTTCAACTTGGTCCTGGTACTGGTTACGCCAAGGTTCTTGTTGGTCTAGTTGGACCAAAGCATCCTTGAGGTCCAAGACCGGTGTAGTGCACCCAAGACCGGGGTACCATGTGCCACCGTAAGCCAGCAGACGGTTCCTCTCGACGCGACGCCGCGGTATATGAAGTACAACTGGATATAAGAACACATCGACGTCGCACTCGTGGGACAGCATCCCGTCCAAAACATATTGGCACGGAGACTGCCAGGCCTCACCCGCTCTGATCCGACGCCGCTTGCGCTTGTTCTGGATGATCGCCAAGCCAGGGTCTTGCCTAGCTCGTTCCGGGGGAAGCACCAGATAGTGGGATGCCTCCCAGATGGCTTGAGCGTGAGTCTTGTTAAAATATTTCACCCGACTCATGAAAGCATTGACCCACGGAGTCGAGTTGAAGATGAACCCCAGCTTGGGATGCTCGAAAATCTTCCACGGCTCGTCAGCATACAAGCAGGAGATCTGTGCCGACGTGATCAAGTCCGGCCGCCATTCCGACGTGGCAGGAACTTTCTTCGCCGGCGGGAAAAGGCAATGGTCTGGACGAGAGAAAAACCGGGCCAGGAGCTGCTTGGTCAGGGTGGACTGGCGTAAACAAACGATCTGCCCTGGCGACCACGCAAAGTATCCTCACGCGTTCGTGGCGGAAGGGAAGAACTGTCGATTGCCACGTTGGCCAACAAAGCATCTTGGTGGAGCTTGGACGTCCCAGGCAAGACCGTAGGTGTTGACTTTGTCGACGCATGAGGTGGTGGAACGCCACCATGCAGACCGGTCTTCTTGGTCTGCTCCGAAGTCGATGCAACTTGAACAAAACTTTCATGTGGACTTGTTCGCGACTTGGTTGGGATGGGGACAGCAAACTCCGAATCACAGGATTCTTCGCCGGAGTCATCCCAAGACGAGACCTCTGAATACTTGGCATGTTCAGCACGAGGGCGCGAGGGCGCTTGAGTTTTGGCAGGGTTACAGGCATCACTCACTTCCAAATTTGGGTTCACGAGGGGCGCCTGTATCTTGGCTCGCTTACGAGGCACCGCACGCTTCCCTTCGAGTTCATGGTCGCGCGCTGTGCCCCGCGCCCTCGAGGGACGCGGCTCGTCCGCGCGCTTCTTAGACTTTTGACGAATTTTGGGATGGGAAATTTCGGCCAATGAACGGCCTTGGTCTTGGTCCCGGTGTAGGTCCACCAAGGCGGCCGACGCAGACCGGTCTACGCTGGAGGCAGCAACCGGATGCCGACGAGGACGCAACAGGTCAACCAAGCGCTGATGACATTCTTTTAATACCGACCGACGACCATTCGCTGCCTGCGTCCAATCGTTCGACTTGCGTTCACAAGACTGGACCTCCTCGGTCTGGTCTTGAATCGAAATTCGGAGCTCAGTGAGACGCCTCTCGAGGTCGTCGCTTTGAATGCTCAACGTGGTCTGGTCAAGCAGGTCTTCTGCTTGCTGCTATTGGACCAGCACAAGCTGCTCTCGAAGATGAAGCTGATGAGCCTCCAAGCGGGTCAACCTATTGCGCGCGTTTATTAGTCCGGTCAAAATCTGACGCAGCTGGAGGTCATGCGTGTTCGACTGCCGATCGGCGGAAAGAAGGGCATTGATCGCCTTGCTGATGCCAGGAGGTATACGGGCTGGAGGTATACGGGCTGAAGACAAAAGAAGGTTAGAACAGGTCCAAGGTGAAGACCGGACATGCATGCTTACGTTGTGTCGCCTGTTGAGCAATCTGCTCCTGGAGACGTGCGATCTCTTCAAGTGCGTCTTGCAACTGCGCGTCGGTCCCGGTCTGATGACCTGCCGATAACTGAGGTGCAGTAGAACGATGGGGGCTGCCAGACCGGACCGACCGGACGGGCGAAGTGACATGCGATGACGTGGTGTGCGACGTACCTACAAGAACGGTCGTTAAGGATACAAGAAGGTCAAGTCCAGCAGTGCAAGTACCTGGAACGGATGAAGGAGATGGTTGCTCCATGTCGGAAAAGTCTGAATGACCAAGGTTCAGCTGAAATTGATGGACGAGGTCAGAACGTTGTCGTTGTGCGACACGGTCTGACTCAGGGGTGGCTGTGTAGAAGCGTGCCCAAAATTTGGCACACTTCTGGTCAAGTTTTGTCAAGGCATTTGGTCTAATTTCGGATTGGTTTAAACAAGGGGGGCTTTTCAGCCTATCAGACTCAATAAGTGTCAAGAACGCAAGTTTTGGTGAGTCACCCGACTTTGGGTATTTTACATATTTTTGTGGGGGTACATTTAGGGACTATAGGGTAGTAGTATTTTAGTTGTGGTTTTACCTTTTAGGACAGAGGTTATACCTTTAAGTAAGGAAATCTTTTAGCTTTCGGATAAGTGGCTAAAACCTCTTCTGGTCTTGGTTCACACCACAGCTAGGGGTCGCCGTTCTTCCCTTTTCGTACACTAGCCTCCTCCGCCCGCCGCGGAGTGTTTGGGGGCAGAGGGTCGAATTATCCCCTCTCGCCCATTATACCCGGTCTGGACGCGCCGCACGCGCACTTTGGCCAACCGGAAGTCCCTCGACGGGAGTACGATTTGGCGATCTCAACACCTCAACTCAAGTACGTTTGGAACGTGCTATTCACTGGATTGGTCTTGGCGTGGAGATATCGTTTGTGGAGTTTCACGAGCATATTGGGTCTTTACGCGGACATATTGGCTTGTTTTAATATTGGTTGGAAACTAGACCGGTTTTGGTCTTATTTCGTATTGGTCAGGGGCTAGACCGGAACGGTCGGTCTACCCTCTATTATTTCGTATTGGTCAGGTCTTGATCGTTTGGACGATCGACCTATTGGAAGTTATCTCTTGGAAGTGTTTTTGGTCTGTTTGTGTCTGGGGTGAAGAGTTCCGCCCCGGAGATACCTACCCAGATCGGTCTTCTATATTCAAGACCGGTTCGATCCAATCTGCGATACCGATCCACCGAGTGTGTAACTAGCCCATTCCATCGGGTACACAAGGTGAGATGGACACTAACCAATCGGACCAAGTGGGTTCTGATGAGGAACGGTCGTCTGCTTGCAGCAGACGATCGGACCAGATCTCGAGTGGTGGTCCGCGGAGTACCCCCTCCGAAAGTTGGAAGGCTGGGCGCGATGGTGGTAGTCAGGTTATCGATGCTAATGTTTTCGATTTCGAACTTGACTCCACCAGACAAGACCCACTACATCAAGCACATCCTGGATGAATACGAGAAAACCGACACTCATCCGTTCTCCGCAGACAACTAGTTTTTAATCCTCCAAGCCATCGACATGCTTGTTGAGTCTTGGAACAAAGTCCAGCAAGCGACGATTTCCAATTGCTGGCGCAAGACGGTAATACTATCAGCAGATCTAAGCTCTGGTTCAACTGCCAATGCCGATCTTGTCTTTGACGTCGCCAAAATTACAGACCTTCTCAGCAAGATTCCAGAGCACGATATCCACTCCGCTATGGATTTTCCAGGACTACCTTGCTGTCGATGCTACGCTTCCAGTTGTTGAGACCCTCAGCGATGAAGAAATCATTGCTGAGGTACGTATCCAGGACGAATTTCCCCTGAGATGGAGGAGGACGAAGACATTGGCAAAGCTCCTGCACCCATATCTTGGTCACAGATGGAAGATGCTGTAGGTGTTCTCCTTGGAAGACTGGAGGAGAAGGTCTTTAATTTTGAAGCGGCCGAAGAGGATGATACACTGCTTCGCTCATTCAAGCGCTTCATAGTTGCCTCGAAAGTGTCCAGCGCCAAGCAGCGAACATCTCCTATAACAGCCATCCGGAGGCACCGTCCTTAAAGCTGTTATACACGGATAACAGCCATTCAGTATAACAGCCAAAACCAGGCCAGACAATTGGGGCTGTTATAGAGAGAGCCAACTGTATAGCCCATATTATTTTGATGAAAGCAGATGCATATTTTTAGGTTAATGGTATCAGCACCCAATATACTTTCAACCGGACTTTTGCTTTTCTCTAATCACATACGAGTTCTCAAGTACTCACTCAATGTCTTGTTACCAGTCTCACCGACCAGTCAATTGGCTTTCTACTTACTGATCATCAGTGCAATCAGAGATTAAGAAGCCACACAGACATCAATAAACGCGAAGTAACATCACTAATATTGCTAAATTACTGCAAACCAAGGGACGAATACAGCTCAGGGGGAGGTAGACTACGACACATGCTGCATCGGCTATCAAAACATGTATTCGTGTAGGTACATTGCACACACTTCCAAGATCTCCGCCGCCGGCTCTGACGCGTGAATATTTTCGAGGGCTTCGCAGTGTCGGAGCTAGCACGTTTCAACTCTCGGCTACGTGTGTGCAATGCAATTGGAGATATAGTCGTATCCAGCGTAAGCTGAAGCAGTGGTTTGCACTGTTTGATCGTTCGTCGCCGTCGCTGTTTGCTTGGAGTCGGGCTGTGCGAAGCGCTACGAAGGAAATATTTCTTGTCAGGCTCACTAGTCTTTAAGCGTGTGTGGGCACGGGGCGATGAGAGCCCTACACTAGTCGACTGAGCGCGATGCAAGTTGTGGTCCGAAGATTCTGAATGAGTTGAAGTGGTACGCGAAACTCCAAAAAAATCGTTCAGTTTTCGTTGCTTCTCATTGACAGCAATCAATGCTGATCTTGTAACCCGTCGGTGGCTCGATCTCCGTGTAGCTACTGATGTAGCAGTCATCATCACTTTTTTCTTAGCTCCTTCATTTCTCTCTGACAGCACGGAGCCTGAAGACATCGAGGACGACGTCGATGACGCTGGAGAAGACGAGGCAGCCAAAGAAGCCGTGAATTCCGGATCGTTTTGCAAGAATTCGATCGTTTTCTCCAAAGCGCGCTGCTCTGCTTCTTGAACTTGTGCCTGATGTTCCTTCAACTGGCTTTCATAGAAACCCAACGTAGGGTGCTCCATTTCACCATTATGAATTGGTGGAGCTTCTTCATCAATGAATTCCACGAGCGGTTCCCACTCATCTCCACTATCCCGTAAAAATGGACATTTGGTCTTGATGGCCTTCCACATGGCTTCATCAACCTTGTATTGCTTCGTACGAGCAAAGCCGACCACGCGACGTCTGCAAAAGCCGCAATTGACACTTGTAAGTTCCAGTCCACGCTCAAAACACTCCAAACTAGGACAGCACACGGTATAGAACGTTAGACTGAATGTTTTCTACCATCGGAGAATCGAAAGGTTTCGTGTACCAGAGATAACGTTGACAACAGGGAAGCTGAATGGGTCGTCGGAGCACGTCTAAGCAGAGAGGGCATTGAAAATGAATCGGGACGGAAACCGAGTGGAGGTGGGGGGTAGCAGATGTCCGTGGCACCGGAGTCGGCGACCGACTTAGCGCCATCGAGTTGCGTTTAAAATTAGTCAGAAATTTACAATATCGAACCCTGGGGTCACTCAATATATTCCCTTTGATAGGGTAAACCACACGTAGCATATTAAAAGCAAGTGAGCTGGGTCGTGATGCTGCGTATCTACACAACTGCGCGGATTTACTGGCGTCCAGCGAGGGTTTCCAGATCTTTTGTAACGTCCACCACACTTTCCCACTCATTCCAATCGTCCTTCCTGCCGACGCTTCTTCCTACCGTGACATCCACGCGTCCTCGACTACGTTCTCGATCCTTGTCATTGCTCGTGGACCCCTCGAACGACCTGTCATCGAGGTTGACCGTGTCCGTAGATCAACCATTGACGGAAGCAGAGCACGAAAGTATCGTGACGCGGCTGAAAGCGCGTTGTAATGCGCTGTATGATGACAACGAGGCGTTCGTAGCTCCGACGGAGGCGCTGTGTCTCTGGCTCAGTGAAGTCCAGACACTCCAGCGTCAGTACGCATCGAGACAAGTAAGTACCGAGGTGGCTCGTGCTTATGAAAGTGGTGTGGCGATTGCCTCGAAACAGCGGCAGTTTGAACTGGCCGCGGCTTTCATGCAACAGATGCAGCAGCTTGGGGTTCGACCCACGGACAGGACGCATCAATATCTCATCCGCAATGTCGCATTACAACTTAGAAGTGGACGAAACCACACGTCGGTTGACGATTTGCGCATAATATTGAAGGACGTGAGTGACGACAAGTGGGGACGTGAGATCATGAGCATCTTGGAGAGGGAGGAACGACCGATACAACTCAAGACGGAAACGGAAATCGCACTCTTTCATGAAAGACTAATTGCTGGTGTTGAAAGACAACTGGATGAGTACGAACGTCTTTGTGCCGTGCATGCTCACCAAGATCCGACGTTGAAAAGATCTACGGGACCGTGCAATGAAGCGCTCCGTGTGTATGCAGACAATGGCGTCAAGTTCTATCGTATGTTGGAGCTAATGGTAGCGCGTAGTCTTGTCGCGGATGTGCATACCTACGAGGCGCTTCTTCTGGGCGCACGTTGGAATGAGATTCCAGCTACACTCAGTCAATTCCTTAACTCCAAAATTGTCCGTGGCCTCACCACCTCGGCAACTGCTACTGCCAGCCAACATGTACACAAGATCTGGGTTAACGCTATGAAAGCTGTCGTGTACTCAAGCACGGAGTGTTTTAGCTCACTATCTGCTAGCGTTCACAAATCTGACGTTGACCAATTAAGGAAAGTGTTCTTATACGTCGACAAGCAACTTTCCAATGCTTTTCCAAAGTTTCGTTTTAACACAAGGACACAGTATGACGACGTCTACACGATACGTGCCAAAGCTGCAGCCGCGTGCGGGCTCGTGACCCCTCTACAGAAAATTCTTGACGAGTACGTTCAACACGCTCCCTCTCGGGTTGATAGCGAAAAACCTGATCTTTCGAAGAGACCGTTTTTATCGGCGTTGGAGATCTATCCATGGGCATTGATGGAGCTCTTGTTGCTTTCACGTGGTGACGTTTTAGCTCGCGCAGAGAAGCGTGATGTGGCAGATTCCCCGCGTGTGTTGGAAATGCGACACATTTATGAGCGTGTTATGGATAAGCTGTTCACGGCGCATAAGACAATTGATGACATTAAGCAAAAACTCAACACAAAAGATGCCAAGTTGAATGAAGATGAGCTGCGTGAGTTGCTTCAGCAGCAGCATGTGGCACACATGACTGTCAAACAAGAGTCGGGAAGAGCCGCAACTCTCGAAAGGCGACTCGATAATGTCCGTGCTTTAAAAGCTGATCAAGTCCTTATTAAAGAATACATGAAGCGTGCTGACAACACGGTCGATTATGTGCTAAACAAGCTACTCGATGTAGGCTACGATGTGGAAAACGATTTGGACTTTAGCCTTAAGCTGATGGAACAATATTTGATTTGTGCTCAACGGCTCGAAAAGCGTCTGACACAACGACAAAAGTATGTGAGTCCTCACATGATGCGACGCGTTTTTAAGCAGGTCAGTATGATCTCGGAAGCCGTGCATTCTGGTGGGTTGGATCAACGAGACCCTGAGGTTCGTGAAAAGTTAAGTACGTTTTTCGAACACGCTGTGTGCTCTGCCGTGCGCTTCTGGCGTGAAGAGGAGACAACTGCTCTCGTGCGTCAGCAGCAACGATTGTTAGGTAGTCAGCAGCTAACACAGAGCGAGTTCGACCAGCTCATCTTCCAGCGTGTTACCAATCTGGACGTGCGCGGTGCTCACTCGTTACTGCAAGAGATGCACAATGCGGGTAGGAAGCCGTCCCAGGAGGCCATTCATCGCATTGCTCTTGGAGTACTACACCGACTTCATGCATCGCCGCGTGAAGCCTCTTTCATGTCACATTTTGAGGAGGAGGAAGATGGTGTCGACGAAGATGGCGCCGATGAAAATAATGCGAGCGAGGATCCTATAGTAAATGCGGACGAAGCACTGGACTCGAAGCTTTCTGATCTACTCAGTGTGTCAGATCGGGATGCCATCGAAGACGAAATGAATCTCGTTGATACGTTGAAATTAGATGGTGACGAAAACTCTAGCGCGGAAAATGCAGCGACAGCACCGACGTTGGTGTTGGGCTCGGATGCACCGGAAACTGTTGAGGATCTCATTGGGTTTTTCCAGGATTGGTACAACTTGTATGGTGTCAAGCCAGTCGGCAAGACGGTGGTTCCAATATTTGCTCAACTGATGGACAGCTACAATTTTGCGGAGTTTCGTCGGCTATTACAAATTTTGGAATCCATGGAAGGTGGTCTAACCCCTGCGACGGAGCTATGGCTAGAGAAACGTCTGATTCAACTGGGTCTGAACAAGACATTGGATGACTTTCGGCTACAAAAATGACCGAGCTTGTTTAGACAGATGCTTCGCGCATCGTATCGAATTTGAATAGTACAAGACAGAGACTTTTGAGACAGTAGTAACATACAAGGTATGATTCGATTGATTAGACCTCAATCTGGTTAAGTGATGCCGACAAATACGTCCCAAGCGTTTCCACCTGCTCTAACAGGAAGCAAATCATTGTCAAGTTCAGCCCTCCTTATCCGTCTCAGCACTGTCACATTACCTTTGCCTTTAGTAGTCCAGCCGGAGTATCAATACTTGAGTATACGCAGAGCAAGAAGTTTTTACCTGCCAAGGTCATCGCTAACCGACCACGCTAAACGTACCCCAACAACATCACGGCGTCAAGAGACCCAGGAAATTAGCAAAGAGCAGCAGATTTCGAGCTTGCCTCTAGTTCTACAAGTAGCGTGGAGAGGTCTCCCATCGAGTTGGCTTCTTTGTCGGCGCGTTGATACTCACTCCACGTATGGGAAGCAACAGCGCCCACTACTTTGTGTTCCACAGCATCTCCATCCCCCACAGAACCGACTAGCGCTCCCTCTAACGTCATTAACCTAGAAGAGATAAGTAAGGGCAAGTAAATGGAAAAGAGAATACTACTTGCTAGTGTTGCGTATACAGAAAAAGAGAGTGGAGATCGTGAAGGGATTATTTCACGCACATGCACGCAGTGATGCCATCACCGACGACCTGCTCCAGGATCTCGGGTAACACTTTTGTGCGTAACATTTTCTCGATATTGGAGTGGTTCACACTGGTAACGCATTGCCCTGGCTCCATTCGACCGATAGAGTGCGCTAAACCGTAAACGACGAGCTGGTGGTACTCAACCCTCTTACTAGAATTCCTCACAGAACAGAAGGGGAAGTACGGAAGGAGAAAAGGGTAGTAAAGGAAGAGAGGAGAAATGGGCTAGGGGAAGGAAAAAATGATTGTTCTCACATGCCACAATTTCGTCGAACTATGATGAGGATGCTGATCGCTTAGAGGGGGGTCTGGTGATGGACTAAAATGGTGAAGCGCCCATTAAGGAGACATTGTTGGTATTATATGAAGCCATTTTGTCTTGTACGCCCTTCCAAGATGGTAAAACTGTTAAAATCAACAGAAAAAGGTTGCGTGCACTTCGTATGATCAAAACTCACCTGCGTACGAAGTTTCGACGCGGGAGGATCAGTGGAAGTGGTGTAACTGCGTGCGCGCGCAATGGCGGTAGAGATTCAGTGCGTGTGCTTGTGGTAAACAATATAAAACGGAAAAGTAAAGATATATTATGTATGGTTACTTAAGTCACTATCCAGTCCTAATGCAACTTAATCTAGTAACTGCTTTCATATGAAAAATGTATGTCTTACCTGCATCAGCCAATGGGCTTCCACTATACGGAAGAGTGTAAACTCCAAAATGGGTACACACTCTTCCAACACTCCTCCTGGAAGACCGGAGGCTGCACCATCGTCACTGTAGCCCTAGCGCTGCAGGCAACACTTGAATCCTTGGCGCATTGAGGTCCTTGGTCAGTAGATCGGCCAGCATATCCACACTTGGCACGTGACTAGCTGAAATAATGCCCTTCCTCGTAAAGTCTTTCAAAAACTTGAGCTTGATGTCGACGTGCTTCGTGCTGGCAGCGCTCGACTCATCTTCCAATTGTTTAATGGCCGCTTGGTTTTCCATCTTGAACACTAACGGTGTCTTCGAATGCATGCCGATTTCCGCAAGTAGCTCCCGCAAGCCAAGCGCCTCTTTGCCAGCTACAGCAGCAGCAACAAATTCCGCTTCGGCGGTCGATAATGCCACCGCTGTCTGCTTCTTGCAGGCCCAGCTCACAAGCATACCATTTACGAAAAGCACCATCGCCGAAACACTATTTCGATCAGCCTTGTCGGCCGCAAAATCTGCATCACTGTATACCATTATGCGCAGCGGCATCGGCAGATCTTCGTCGTGCTTCAAAACCAGTTTCAGGTCACTCGTTCCCTTAAGGTACTTGAGGATCCTTTTAGCAATCTTGTAATCGCCTACGGTGGGTGCATGGGTATTTCTGGTGGCGCGGTGCACAGCGAACGAAATGTCAGGACGTGTGCACCTCGCGACCCACAGCAGGCTGCCCACCAGCGATTGGAAGTGCTTGATACTGGGCATGTTTCCCCGTGGTTGCAACGGCAATTGCTCTTGAAACTCTTTGCTTTCATCGGGTACCAACACCGGTGTACGCGCTGGGTTTATCTTTTCCAGTTTGTGTGAAACCAGAATTTCCTTAATCGTCGCCTCTTGATCCAAAGTATATCCATTTCTCGGATCTCCTGCGACTCGAATACCGAGAAACTTGGTAACGCAACCCAAATCCTTTAGCTCGAGCACTTGCATGTCGTCGAAAAAATCATCCACTATTTGATCGCTGGTACCGGTGATCAGGAGATCGTCAACGTACGCCCCGACTACAGCTGTTTCATTTCCCACGTGCTTTACAAAAATGCATGTGTCCGTGACACACTGCACAAAATCAAACTTCATCAATGTCTCGCACAGACACTGATGCCACAGGCGTCCAGACTGCTTCAAACCATATAGGCTCCGCCTTAGCTTGAGTGCAGGCTCCTTTGGTGATTGCACACGATAATCACGCAATTTTTCGTCTGTAATTTCCATACCTTGCGGTACTTGCAAGTATATTTCCACACTGTTTTCGGATTTTGCTTTGGGGTAGGCACTTGGCACATCGCCGTGACGTGCCGCTACCCTCCATACTTGAGCCAGAACCAGGAGCAACTTTACGTTGTTCAACTCCATAACGGTTGAAAACGTGAATAAGTAATCATCTCCAAATACTTGCTTGTCGCCCCTGGCAACTAACCTGGACTTGTACCTCTCAACCGAACCATCTGCACAGACTTTCGTCTTGTACACCCACTTGGTCGGAAGAGGTACTTTGCCGGCGGGACGGCGCACGATGTCCCATGTGCCTAGTTCTTGGAGCGACTTGATCTCCTCCATTTCGGCGCGTTTCCATATCATCGAATGATGGCCACCATGCGCCTCCCTGTAATTCCTTGGATCCGGCTGCACGGTAGTGCACCTACAGTCCCAGCATCCGTTTCACAGACTGCATAAACGCATAGTGCGTTCCACCATTTTCATCATTTTTGTCAACCGTTTCCGAAACGACGTCGCTTGCAACTGCCCTTCTAGACTTCGACGCTTCATAGTCGCATCCCTTGGGTGTCTTCTTTTGCTTCCTGCGTGACTTCCTTGTACCCTGCCCAGTGGTTTCCGCGTGCTGGGGCGTCGCTTCAGACTCCGGTATTCCATCATTTGAATGTCCTGAAATCTGTGTATTTGAATCGGTGACCCTGGCACGAGATTCTGCTAGCTCTTCAAGCTCTTGGCTGATTCAGCTTCTAATACCTTGGTGATCTTGTTACTAGCCTCGGCACTCAGCGTTTCAATCGCTGTGACGTGCCTGGTCACCACGACCACCCTATCCTTAAGTAGCAGCACTTTATATCCCTTGGTTTCGTCACTCTTTCCAAGGATAAGTGGGTGTTCAGCGTGCTTCGACAACGCCTTTTTCTTCGGGTCCCACCAAACCATGCACGGGGATCCGAAAACCACAATGTCGTTCACCGCCGGTCGCTTGCCGGTGAGTACTTCGAGAGGCGAAATTCTACCGGTGTTTGACCTTGTCGGAGTGCGGTTGAGTATATATGCTGCATACTCAGCCGCCTCCGACCAGTACGTCAATGGTACGCCTGATCCGAATATCATGCACCGGACCATGTTGAAAATGGTCCGGTTCATGCGCTCCGCTTTGCCATTCGACGCAGGAGTGCCGGCTTCGGTAACCTGACAACGGATACCAGTCTGTTTGCAAAATAGGTCAACATTCTGGTATTCGCCGCTACCGTCGGTACGCAGCACGTGCACCCTGCAGGAGAACTCGTTTTCGAACCATGCAATGAAATGTCCGAACATCCGTGCGGCCTTGTCCTTTGTGCGCGCTGCAAAAACGCGTACATAGTTCGAAAAATGGTCGACAAAAACGACCAAGTATCGATTTCCACGCCTGTCGCGGGGGGTGATAGGACCCTTAAGGTCGCTACATATCAAACCCACGATGCGATCAATCGGTGCGTTTGCACCAGAGTCCGCTTTTGGTTGCGCTTTCCTTGTGCCCTTGCCCTCAGCACAGGTCAGGCAGTTCGGTCTACTCGTGTCCGTGAGTACGATGCCTGACCTGGGGTCTTTCGCCAGCCTTTCGACAGTGTCGTAGGCCAGGTGACCCAGGCGCACGTGAAAATGATGCAGGCTCCCTTTGTGCGCGTCTGAATCGACACCTTCCAGCACACTGTTCATCACCATACTTTCAAACCCTTTCGAAATACCATCCTTTTTTTTCGCCTTCAACCTGGCTACAAAAACTGACCCTTGAGTCATCACATCGAACAACTTTTGCCCTTTTACCATAACTCGCAGCTTGTGGCCGTCGTCGACAATTTCGCAACCCTTTTTGCTTAATCGGCCAAGCGAGATCAGGTTTCTGGCTAGTTGCGGCGCATAGTATACTTCAGTTAAAACAATAACCGTTTCACTATTGTTGCACGTTCGCAACGTAAGCCGCCCAACCTTGGTTGCCTGAAGTGTGCCACCATCCGGCAAGGTAAAATTGTCGTCGAGACTGCAATCCCTGGCATCTTCCAACAGACTAGCGTTCGACTCTAAATGTCTACTAGCCCCACTATCGATGATCCAGATGTATTCATCTGCATTTCCAGTTCCACATGTATTCAAAATGCCATCCACGGTCGAAAGCACGAAACGCTTTGACGACCCTTCGTTTGCGCCACGGCTTTGCTTTTGGGTGCGTTCACCCCCGTTCTTACGGCGCTTTTCGGGGCAATACCTTTGTATGTGCCCCTCGCCACCACAGCTGTAGCACACGCGCCGCCCCTGACCAGATGTTGCTGAATGCACGTGCAACTTAGGGGCGGTCCTCGGCTTCATCGCATCATCCTCGAGCTCTTGATCCCATGCGATCAACTCTTGAGCATGACTAAGATACTCCCCCCGTCTGGGGTCATATCTATCCATCATCATTATCTTGAAGCGTGGAGCGGCATACTTCACAATATTTTCAACGATTAACTTTTCACTCGAACCGCTTTCGCGAGCCAGAGCTACTAAGTACAAGTAGTGCTCCGTCCAGCTGCGCTTTGGATCTTTCTCCATCGCGAACCTTGTGGCGGCTTGATGATGCGATATGGTCGTTCGAAAACCCAAATACATCTGGTCCATTACGTGGACCAACGTCGGTCGCACCCGCCACCACCATGCAACATTTGTCCGATAATATTCGGCGGCGGTGCCCTCCAAATGCTCGCCAAACTTGTTTACCTTCAACCGTTCACTCCATTGAAAACCAGAACTCATCTCGGCGATCTCGAGGGCCTCCATGAACAGGTAGGCCCATTGCCGGTAGCCTGCACCCAAACCGGGATACAGCTCGCGTCCCGAAAATTTATCTATACACAACTTGGGTATTTTGTACCCGGTGTATTGCACCGGTAAATTCGCCTGTGCGGCGGGCGCTGTAGCACCGCCTGCACCTTTCTCCGCAGCGGGCGCCCTACGAGGTAGTTCGTGTGCACGGGATCATGGCTTTGCGCCAGCTTCAACCCCTTCGTCCTCGACCAGGTCATCCATTGACATCTGCTGACCGAAGGGACGGTAGTTTCGGAGACTTTCGCGAAACTCATCTTGTGGTATACGTATAGGTGCCTCCCTCTTACGATCGGGGGACCTCTTCTGAAATGTAGGCCTTGTTCGCCCTGCATCATCGGCATCTGTTATTCAGCGCAATCTCGCGCAAATCACGCACCATGTCCTGAAAATCGCCCACTGAGGGCACATCGTCTCCATCAAAATCATCCATCGTAAACTTAATAAAAGAACCTCAATCACTTCTGTCAATAGCTTCCCCTTCGATGAGGGACTTTCCACAAGCTCCACGAAACGTAACAACACGAAAATATTCAAATAAGCACACTCCAATCACCAAGAATACTCTACGATATTACTTGGCGCAATTTGGGCCCATAACCTGTTAAAATCAACAGAAAAAGGTTGCGTGCACTTCGTGTGATCAAAACTCACCTGCGTACGAAGTTTCGACGCGGGAGGATCAGTGGAAGTGGTGTAACTGCGTGCGCGCGCAATGGCGGTAGAGATTCAGTGCGTGTGCTTGTGGTAAACAATATAAAACGGAAAAGTAAAGATATATTATGTATGGTTACTTAAGTCACTATCCAGTCCTAATGCAACTTAATCTAGTAACTGTTTTCATATGAAAAAATGTATGTCTTACCTGCATCAGCCAATGGGCTTCCACTATAAGGAAGAGTGTAAACTCCAAAATGGGTACACACTCTTCCAACAAAAACCCCATTGGCTGAAATGGGTTGGTAGATTTTGACTTACATTCAGGTTTAACATTTTGAGAAATTTTATAGAATAGGACACAATTCACAGAATAGGACACTTTTTCGCAGTATTTCACAGAATATGATACTTTTCACATAGACCGTCCACCTCCGTGGAAAATTTATAAAAGAGAAAGTAATAATCCTCCTTGATCTAAAACTGTTCTATATTTCCTAAGATATGAGCGCAACACAATCCTAAAATTTTCAAAACGAGCTGTTTGGGACTATTTTTCAACAAAAACTTATTTTGTCAGATGAAGGGCTTATTTTACAGCGAGTTTGACAACGTAGCAGGGCCTGTTATCCTCTTTCAAGCACCGGAAAAGCATGTTTCTTCCTCGGAATCTTTATCTCTTGATGCGACACTGACGCTTTCTGTTGCCCTCTAGTGTGCTAAGCAACGAAGCGTTCGATAGTGTGTCCGGCTACATTATTATTGACAAGGCTCTCTGCGGAAAGATCATCACGGGTGACGCCAACCTTCCTTGCAATTTCAATAAAACGTCATCATGGACAAGACATTTTTTATGTTTTATGGCAGTTCAAGCGCAGCAGATCAAGATCGTGGGATACCCCGTCTGTATTGAAGATGACAAGTATCATCGCAATGCTTTGCTATTTAATATTGGTATCTAGAGCTGCTTACCTCAAAACGTGGATTCAGGTAAAGGGAGTGGTTGGTTACTCGTTTCGTTTTGTGTGTATAGGCTTTGTGTTTGATGAAAACGTGGAAGCAGCGCCGTACCGACCAATATTACGAAAGGCATTATCTCGTTTTTGACTCTGTACGCCCATGGGACTCTGATATGGTCTTGATATTGGTTTTTTTTAATTGTTGCAGTTGGGAGCGTTGGTGGAAGGGATGGAAAAAGAGAGCGGTTTCTTGCACGACCCAAACAAAAAGAAGCTCCTGGGAACGATCTTACCCCAAATCTTACGGGGCTTGACGCTGGATGGCGAATGCACCATTCCGGTCGACGCAGCGAATATCATCAATTTAAAACTCTTTCCCACCTTACAAGACCCTTCGCCTGTGTCCGAGTATCAAGTACCGGTAGCAATCCGAGATCTACGGGCTCTGATCGAAAAAAGTGGTGCGGGTGTGACGAATCTTTCTTCCTGACTCGTGCGATGCATGAGACTGACAACTGTTGCTGACACAGAGTGGGATTTAGCACTGCAACAAATTGTGCCTTTTATTGATGGCATTCGGTACGTGAAACGCATAAGTCTCGAGGCAGATGTTGAGATTGCGATCGTCAAGAAGTGTGTGCGACAGCTTTTATATTACGGCTGCGTGACGCTCATCGACATTTTTCTTCATTCAAACATTTACGCCACCACGTCGAAAATTCATGTGCTGGCAAACGATCCAAAGTTGCAGGCGGAGTGCGCCGTGTACATCGCCAAGTCAGGCCATGCGCCACCATCGTTCGCGCGAATCTTTGCTTTGTACTGCTCTATTCAACCGAGCCTACGCATGAACGACTTTTGTGTGGTGTACTCCGAATCCCTCGCTTCAATTGATGTGCGCCGTTTTATCACCTTCGGCCTCATTCATGGCTTCTTAAGACGCGTGCATCGCTATCCCATCTGCATCGATCGAACTTCCACTCCTCCTCCGCAGCAAACTCAACAAATACCGCAACAAAACCCGCAGCAACAAGGCAGTCAGCAAAAGGGCCGCTCTTATGGGCTATCTTCCAACTCGCCGTCGTTGTCTAGAATGAATCCTGTTGGTGCAGCACAAAACCAACCGTGTGGTAATACTAGTGCATCGAACGGAAATGGTACAAGTGGAGGCTCCAATGGAACTGGAGCTAACATAACCGTACTTTCATCTTCAAAACGTGGTGTAGTTTCCAAAACCAACCAGTTGGAGAAAGATCTGCTTCGAATGATGGATGGTAGCCACCACACGGACGAAATCTGCACCAAGTTTTTAGTGCGCAACACAGATGTCGAGTCAACCATGCAACTAACTTCGAACTGCTTCGCAGTGAATAAGTGAAAGGCACAGCACAGACTTGAGAAGGCAATAGTAGAACTTGACATCATGTTTTTAATACATCGTATCTTCCTCTTCCCCTTACAGCTGGTTTATTCCATCCAAAAGCCTGAGATCTCCATATTCATTACAAGTGTCAAATAGTTTATCATTTCTTCCTTGGTATGATAGAGCGGTAGGTCAATTCGATTAAAACACGTGTGACCTTTGGGCATGAGACCAGTTGGTGGGGTCCCACGCTGTACAAACTGGATAGTAAACCGTCGGACACGGCCATCGCTGCTTGTCAGGGCTTTAAATCCCTGAACGGGAACACGAGATGTGCCCGTAGCAAACTGCAGCAAACGGGCTCGCTCCTCACTCGTAAATTCGGCCATGCACTCCCAAAACCACTTAAGTACACGGTGCTCAACAGGAGTTGGTTTTTCAAGCTTCATCCAACGCACCTCACTATGGACGTGCCAATCATTCACATCCAGCTCTGGGACACCGGACAGTAACAGATCGAACTCTTGGTAGTCAAACACTGTAATCAGGAACTGTGGCATGACATCATAGAAGCCCATAAGCAGTGCACCCAGCTGCTCTGAAATACTCTCAAACATGTAGTGTTTGAGGAGGAGCTCGAGGTATTCTTTCTTGTTCTCATCCGTCACGTCGCGATCAGCACCACCAGGCACCAGCTCGACTGTATGGGATTTTCCCTCCGAGGTGATTACCTGTACCGTAAAGTCAATTGCTAGCATGTCGGCATTGTTGTTTTCCTTCATCCACATTGCATTCTTGTACAAATCTTCATCCAAGAACTCAAGATCTGAAAATGAAATTGGCACTCCAAGAATGTGCTTGATCAGGGGCAGTGCAAGCGACATTTTCATGTTGTATCCTTCAATCAGTGCCTTCGCAAGCAGTCGACCGATAAATTCGTAATACTCGAGATGGTTGGGCACCTTCGAAGCCGAGGCAGGATTGATCCAATAACCCATGTTATCACCCTTGGTCGAAATAAAAAGACCGAAGTCATCATTAAAGAGCGAGTCACTAAGGATCTCGTACCACTCACGAATCAACCCGCCCGCATCCAAGCCAGGCTCGTTTTCAAAGTAGATCCGCAACCGTTCCCAGAAACGACTCGGCGGGCACTTAAGCATCTGCTCGAGCGAATCACTCACAACGTGCGCTCGTCTAACGACAAACTGGATGTGACCCTCTTCATAGCTTCGCCAGCGCTTCTGCACTTGCTCAAGGAACCAGCGATTTTTTTCCTGGAATGTCAGCGACGCAATCTCCTCCAGATCATCCTCGCAATCCATTCGGGGACAGGTATCTGTAAAGCCAATGACAGTTCCAGCAGGAGTCCATTCATAAACGCCTTGCCCGTTATCATGTCGCACGTATCCAGTAGACACATTCGACACGGCCGTATCGTTCGCGACCATAAATCGACGGTCTTGACCTTCCATAGGTCTACCGATATCAGGGATCACGCCAATCGTGCCCTCTCTGTCTTCATCAATATTTATCAAGCCACAGGAGCTTAATGGATTCACAGTACTACCAGAATATGGATTTTTGCTAGATTTGAGCGGTTTCACGCCACCGTTGGCCGGGTTGAACGGATTCTGTTGTGCGTAATATGCCATGGTCGGTCGTTCTTCAGCTTCTTCCAGTCGTTTCAATGCCGTCGCACGCAAAGGTTGGAATGACGGCCGTCCGAGATCGTTGTTTGCTGATAGAAAGGAGCTGTCCGGGTGACGTCCTTCATCTTCTGGCACGCCAAAATCTCTCAATGCCCGTGCAATATTCTCGTCGTCTTCTCTTTGTGACGACGTCGACGAGAAATGACTGGTAGTGGAAGTGCGGGCAAAGTCATTACCTCCTAATATGGCCGTGCCGTTGAGAGGCGTGTCATATTCAGAGTATCCCATGCTCTCTTTACTCTTCAGGACATCCCCTTCCTGGTCATAAGCCTGTTGTGCATCAATGCGCACCCATCGCATGACACCATCTTTGCCTCGCTTTCGCTTCCACAAGTGCCGACGTACGGCCGCTTTTTGTCTGGATGTGAGATCCATTTGTTTTAGTCGTCGCACGTGGAAGCTCCGGACTCTTGATTGTTGGTTTAGCATGCTTTGACTCAGATCCCGTTTGTGAAGCCCCGAGGCACGAGCTAAGTGGTTGGACGGCGTCGAGGCCGTGACCATGCGAGGAGTACCGCACATGACGCAACTTTTTTTATCCGGATGATTATCATGGAAACAAATGGAACAGGGCCACTCCTCTTCGCCACGCTGTAGAAAACTATCCACGAGGTGATGGCGCATCATGTTGTTATGCTGATTATCTCGTGCCAAGAACCGCTCAATCTTGCGCGCGTAGCTCCAATAGTACCAGATGGACCAGCAGAGTATGATCAATGCCACGACTAAGAACACGTACACTAAGGCTGCCGATCCAGGACTTAGTTGCTGGCCGAAGATGGCCGTCATTTGATGTGTCCTCTGCCAGTTGCAAACTAAAAGCACAAAGCGTACTGACTCTTGAACGGCAAAAAACGAATCGAATACGTGAGTCTGACCAGTTTTTACTGTACGTTTCGCGCGGTTTTGTTCATCAATGGCCTTTATTTAGCGACCTGGTTATGAACCCACCGCTTCAAGCTACAAAGTTCGCAGCTCTTGTATGTTTTCTCCGCTCGCTCTTTACTACTACGGTAAGTGTCGCGATGAAGACTGAAAAGAAAGATTTGTGCGAGGCCCAGTCAGGAGGGCTGTGGTAAACTTGTCTGATCTCCCCATACCCTTCCTGACGCACTGAGCGGGAAGGGTGAGGCAGACGGCATGACATCTGGTGGAGGAGTTTGAAGAAGAAACACTGGAATGATGCAGGATGGGAGTCACGTATAATTGTAAGGTATACGACGAGGCACGTGTTTGGCGCACCGAGTAAACTGGAAGCGAGCAGCCTGCTCGATTCAAAGAGAGCATGAATTTGATGCTATTGAAGGATCAAGTTTGGTATGACAACTTCTTACAAATCTCCATCACGCGCGTTGGTAATAAATTTGGAGTCAAACGAAATCCTTGGCGAAAAGTTTACGAGCTTAAGCGGAAACTGCAGGGAGCAGCACATCCGTTACGGCAAACCCCTAATTTTATACTAGTAATACATGCGCCTATCTCTCTTTTAGCCAATCAAACACATAACAATCACTCGTGACCCTTTTCGATTATCAACCAATTAAATTTAGGGAAAATTTTATGCATGCCCTTGCTTTTTGCGGAAATTACATGCATACCCCTGATTTTATGATAATAACATCCATGCCCCTGCCACAGATTAATGTTGCCAACCCAAAGAGAAAACTGGATCGACGAGTCGCTTTTGCTTGGGCGAAGAGTCGTTCCTTTTAGGGTATAATATTTCCAAATATAGCTATAATTTCACAGCCACTTCGGTCAAGGGAAGCGGAATGTCCGACGTACATAGTAGTTTTTGAATATACGCGTGTTGTATCGATTTCTTTTAAACGTCTCAATGACTGAGTATTCTTCACTAAACTAAAGAGGTGGCTCGTTAGATATTCACATAAGTATCACCTTGACGCACTAAGCACTAACATGACTAGGACGACGTCGTGGTCTGGAAAGACACTCAACCCGAGTAATTGATGGAATCGCACGAATTTGACCTACAAACAGTTGACCAACTCGCTTTTATTCTTCTTTCCCTGTACCTAGACTTTGTTGCATACATTTCCTCGTCCACTCACGTCAAACTTGTAATATCCGTCCTTTTCCAGCTACTAGTAAAAGCTACAAGTGTCCGACCGAGTCTATCGCGATTCAGAGCGGGACCAACATCCATCTCTACATCGTTCGATATCTTCGTTTCCATGCACAAAATTCAAAATATATTCCAACAAAACAGCATAAGCGTCACTTTGATCCCAATTCGAGCTCATAGTTCAGTAATCCTTGGCGCACACTCAATGTCTTAACAGGTCTGCAACCTTCATACATGTTCTGGTACCATTTTCCCCGTCTTGGCATCACCCAATAGAAACGTCAGTTTCATTTCCATATGGCTCACGCTTGCAGAGCTCACTTCGAGCAGCACATCGGACGATACATATCGAAGCGACATCCAATCTCCGTCTGTACAACGGAAGCCGGAGATTGCAAACGACGTACCGACGAGGTGGTTCAGAAATTAACTTTTTTCCTGTGGATTCCTTTCCCATCGACGTCACGACCACGCATCGACCGTTCCATGCACTCAAAAGGGGTGAAAGCAAGTCAAAACGAATAATTAGTTTGTGCTAGCTCCAATGCGTCAGCTCCACGTCCACCCAAACTTATAGATGTAGACCCTTTCGCACGGTTGGGGACACTTTGACCGTTCTGCACCAGCTTGAGCATGTTGCCTTCAGCGCTCGACATATTTGAACAGGAACAAACGACACAACTGTTGGAAGGGCGCGCTTTTTGTGCAGAAGCTAGCGTCGCCATTTTGGTTTTCAAGCGACTTTTAGGTGAAAAGGTGGTGTATTGTACATAACTTTAGGTTAGGTACAAAACATTGTATATTTGCATATTATTAGTTTTAGGTGTAAACTTAATTCTAATAAATTACTTCTGAATTTTTCGACTTACGTGGTTATTACGAGTGGTTATCAAGCGCGCAACTGTGTGTGCTTTGCTTGGATTGATTTTACGTGGATTATCTAGTACGCTGCAGTGGCAGCTGAAGTGATTATCACGCATTGGATTCTCGTGCTTTACGTTGGTTTGTTTGAGTTGCTGATCCTTACACTCAAGTCGCTATAGGACAGTGGAGAATTGGATTACGTTACGTATTTGATTACTCATTGTTACGCTGATTGTTAGCCTTTCGTTTGTACCGGAATATTACGCAGCAGTACGTGGTACTCGGAACCTGCGTGCAAGGGTACGTGCAGACATATGAACGACGAAGAGTTTCAGCAGGTTATGAGCCCAAATGGGGGTAGTAACTCAACGGTCCGGACAGTCACTCCGGAGGAGATGATGCAGTTGTATGCGGGGTTGAGGAGTCGCTTCGACGACTTGGAATCGTCGCTGAATAAAGGCGCGTCGGCAGGAACTACAGTGCCTGAGTCAAAGGGAGACACCAAGATGAGCTTGGCCTCCCTGGATGGTAGCGAAGAAGAGAAGGAGGACGCTAACGCCGGAAGCACTGGTAAAGTGTGCTTCAAAAGTATTAAGAAGGCGGGGAAGGACGTGTTCACACGAGGTGGGGGTACGAACCCCGGTAACACCTACGTTTATCCGCAGAAGGTGTTCACGCAACACCATGCAGCGAATCAGTTCCCGCAAGCGCACACAGCACCTCTGAACATGCAACAAGCGTATGCAGCGCCTGGGAACGCGCAGCCGGCATACGTAGCGCCTGGAAATGCGCAGCAGGCTTATGCAGTGCCGGGAAATGCCCAGCCAGCATACGCAGCGCCCGGTAACGTGCAGCAGGCCTATGTACCGCCTGTAAATGTGCACGCAAGGCACTACCGAATGCCGAGGCCACAGACGGCCAAGTAAAAGAAGTTGCAACTTCGGCCGTTCGACGGGACCGAAGCGTATAAGGGTCTTGGGGCTGGTTTTTGGGGCTGGGGCATCAAGTATTTCCGGCAAATATCGATCGCCGAAGAGTGTTGAGGCTTCAGATGGACTGAAGATATCAAGGTCGAGTTGCTGGGACACTATTTGACTGGCGCAGCGGAAGCGTATTACGACCGGTTCGCCGAAAGCTGGTGGCAAGAAGAGCCAGCATTATGGCATATAATGAGCAAGATGATAGCCGCATTTAGCGTGCGCATAACGCATGCGGAGGGGATGAAGCTCCTAGGTGCGCGCAAGGCACCAGGAAGAAGTTGGCCGGACCACTTCTTGTATCTGACGGCAGTGGCGGACGCAGTTGGGTCCAACTGTGATGCGATGGTGTTAGATAACATTATCTACTATGACATGCCTGAGCTGTCAAGCGTGCTCATGTCCCGTTATAACCACTTGCGTACGGAATATCTGCGGCAAGCCGAAGAGATTTGCCAGTTTGCACAGGCTGTTGAGTTCAGCAGCCGGCGCCAGAAAGGGCACGGGACAGGAACGGTCAACATGATTGTGGAGAAGACTAAAAAGGCTGTAACAACGAAAAAATCGCGGTTGCTACGGATGTGGCGAGCGGGGGCATTTCAAAAGAGATTGCCCAAAGAAGAAGAAAGTCCAGAAAGCTTATTACGCTTTAATGATCGCTGGTGATGAGGTAGCACCCGGTAGAGATACCTGGATTCTCGACAGCGGCGCAAGTGTACACCTGCCACCAGATATCACTTGTTTTACCGACATAAAGACCGTGGATCGACAGTGCCAACAGGTGGATGGAAATACATTCATCCTAAACAAGAAGGGCACTGTTTTCATTCGCTTTGTGCACGGAGATGTGGAGACTAGAGTAAAAATCAAGGATGTGTTTTACGTAGAAGGAGCCGCTCGAAACATCTTTTCGTATGGAGCTTTCGAAAAAGGCGGTTTCGTAATCGACTACGTGGATGGAGAAAGGACGCTGGTCAGACATGACACACGTGTGCCGATTACTCGAGTCCGTGCAGTAAACAATGTATTCACTGTGGATGGTGAAGTGATCGTCTCAAGAAAACCTATAAAGAGATGATTATGTCGGAGCAGTACCCGATGGAGGACAATTACGTCCCTGAAGATGACGTTCAAAGTGGTTCCCTAATGCACTTTCATGTGCGAATGGGCCGCCTCAACTTCGAAACGATTTTGAAGTTGGCGCAGGATCCTGAATACGGAATTCGGATCACGGACGAGACGCGCAGGCACTGCGTTACCTGCGCACAGGGAAAACAAAGGAAGAACGATCAAGAAAAAAAGGACAGCGGTAAAAACGCGCCTATTGACCGGATCGGTGGAGTGATTTGTTCCGACCTCAAGGGTCCCATAACACCAAAGGATCGTCTAGGCAACGGTTACTTGGTCAATTTTATTGACTTTAAAAGCAACTATACCAGAATTGTTTTTGGCAAAAAGCAAGGACGCTGCTGCGAAGAAATTCGAACACTTCTTGGAGTTCTTCGAAAGGACGTTCGAGTGTAAAATTCACGTTCTGGGAACTGATGGTGGAGCCGAATATCGCAATTTGGATTATTTTTGTCGTAGTACCGGCATCGCTCGACAGATCAGCGAGGCCGGGAATCAAGCGAGCAATGGCAAGGCCGAACGCATGCATCGGACCGTGATTAATATGGCCCGGTGCATGCTCTTTGGAAGTGGTTTGAATCTATCGTTTTGGGGGGACGCGGCGGAATATGCAGCATATGTGCTGAACCGCACCCCAACGAGTGCGAATCCTAGACGGATGTCGCCAGTCGAAGTTCTGACGGGAAACAAGCCAAATTTAGGCGCGATTGTTACGTTTGGGTCACCGTGCACGGTGTATAAGAACCCCGGCAAGAACACGCTAGCGAACCGCGCGCAGGTCGGCGTGATTATTGGTCGGAGTGAGGAGACAAAGGGATTCAAGGTGTATTTGAAGGCTGAGCAAAAGGTGACCGTGACCCAGCACGTGAAAACCGTTGACACGCTCACGGACGTGCAGAACCGCCAGCTAAAGGTCAGATAAGACGAAGAAAGTAGCGCGGAGTCGACACCAAGAAACCGTGTCTCGGATAGTGATGAATCTAAGTCGGACACACCGCGAAGTGGCCAAGGGTCAGAAGGAGCAGCGGGCTCCTCAAGCGTCGAGCAGATGGAAAGGAAGAAAACAGCGCGAAAGCCGCGTTGGACGAGGTACCGTCACGTTACGCCCCCGTACACCGAGTTCATGGCTCAGGCGGAAAGCAAAAAAAGAAAATGGCGATGACGTGGACGAAAGTGGAGAAACTGTTAATATGGTAATGGAGGGCGACCCGAGAAATTATCGTGATGCAATGGGTCGCCAGGTCGCGGAAAAATGGGTAGACGCTATGGACCAAGAAATAAAGGCGTTAGAGGCGAATGACGTGTGGGAAATCGTAAAGAAACCACCGAATTCCAAGCCTTTGCACTCGAAGTGGGTGTATAAAATTAAGACGGACGCCAATGGACAGGTGGAACAGTACAAGGCGAGGTTAGTGGCCTGCGGAAACGAGCAGCGTTTCGTGGTGGATTACGAGCTAACCTTTGCCGCCGTGATGGAAATGACCACTGTACGGTTCATTTTGATGCTCTCTCGGAAATGGAGAGTACGAGCGATGCACGGGGATATCCCCAACGCTTACGTGAAAGCGTTGGAGGATGAACATGAAATTTATTTGTTCACCCCTAGTGGAATGAAGGTGG
The DNA here is from genome assembly GCA_026184515.1 of Peronosclerospora sorghi. NCBI lineage: Eukaryota > Oomycota > Peronosporomycetes > Peronosporales > Peronosporaceae > Peronosclerospora > Peronosclerospora sorghi. Next base: position 1,566,843 of record CM047587.1, on the reverse strand, counting down.
AACCTGAAAAGGTTAAAAAGTTACAAGTTGAAAGTTCAAGCGATGTGGTATTAAAACTGAAGAAGACGCTTTACGGCTTAAAGCAGGCAGGGAGGCAATGTAACCGCCTCCTGCACTCCAATCTACTAAACCAAGGTTACGAACAGAGCTTCACAGACGGTTGTCTGTATTTTAAGAAAGTTCGTGGTGAAACCGTGGTGGCAGGAGTTTACGTGGATGACCTGTTGGTCATGGGCACGAAGCAGGATCATGTCAAGAATTTTTTTCGAAGAATTGAAAGACCTGGAAATCAAGAATTTGGGTGAAGTAACAAAGTTTTTGGGGATGCGTGTGGAATATAAAGAAGATCAAGGTTACTTTCTGGATCAAGAAGTAATGATCAAGGACCTCCTCAGGGTGTATGGCATGGAGGAGGCGAACGCAGTAAAAGCACCTATTGGAAACTAGCTCGAGGACCAGAATTGAAGGATCAAGACATGTTGCCAAGTTTCGGAAATGATGGATCGCCGACAATTAAAAATTTTCAGTCCTTAACCGGAAGTTTGTTGTGGATCGCGCGTTGTTCGAGGCCAGACATTGCGTTTGCAGTGCACAAGGCCTCGCGCAGGGCTCATGCGCCCTCGATGTTGGATTGGATGACCGCGAAGAGGATCCTGCGCTTCCTTAAGGGGACAGCAAGTATGAAGCTACGATTGGAGAAAGCAGACAACGTGAGATCCGATAAGAATGATGAAGGTAGCATCGAAGGTTATTGTGACGCTGGTTTCGCTGGCTCAAAAGAGGATCGCAAGTCTACAAGTGGTGGTGTTTTTTTGTGGAAGGGTGCATCGTGCACTGGATATGCAAGCGACAGTCTTGCGTTTCGCTCTCGACGGTGGAGACCGTAGTTTACGCGGCGTCGATAGCTCTGTGCGTGCTCACGGGATTTAAAGAAATGTCAAGTGAAGTGGGTTTGAAGGATGCATTGCCGATGAAGTTGGCTTGCGACAACCAGTCAGCTATTAAAATTCAGGAAGGAGATGGAAAGTCTTGCAAGACGAAGCACATGAATATTCGAGTGAAGTTTCTATATCGAAGTTCAAGGATGGTATAATCAAGACAAGCTACCGACCCATCGACGAAAACCTGGCAGACATTTTTACCAAGCCGCTTAGTGCTGAGAAGCTGAGACGCGCGCAACAGGGTCTGGGACTGGTGGCGATTGCGATGGAATGATGGGCTTTCACCGAAAAGTCGAGAAGGAGTGTTGGAAGGGCGCGTTTTTTGTGCAGCAGCTAGCGTCGCCATTTTGGTTTTCAAGCGACTTTTAGGTGAAAAGGTGGTGTATTGTACATAACTTTAGGTTAGGTACAAAACATTGTATATTTGCATATTATTAGTTTTAGGTGTAAACTTAATTCTAATAAATTACTTCTGAATTGTTTTTCGACTTACGTGGTTATTACGAGTGGTTAGTGTGGTGGAGCGGCTGATCGAAGTTTTTGAGACTTGATTAGGCGGTACAACGGCGTCCAGACTGCCGACTAACGAAGGGGGTCCTCCTGATGTCTTCGACTGCTTGTGTTCTTGCTCACCTTGTGTACCCGACGGCTAGGAGTGGGTCGCTCCTCAGGTGGAGGGGACAGCGCACAGCGAATTCTTGATGCAAGATTGAATTAACTAACTTGTGACGATACAACCGATGCGATCAGGCGTGATCACGTGCGATCAGGTGCTTAAACCACGTCAATTAGCCGCGATCAGGCTTGATCAAGTTTGGGCCGATGCTAATAACCGACGACCAGCAATATTCCGTCTTGATCGCAAGTGCGATCAGGCGGCAGTCCGACGCGATCAGGCGCTGAAACGATGTAGATCAGTGGTAATCAGGCTTGATCAGGCTATGGCTGACGTTAATAACCGTCGATCAACAATATTCTGTCTTGATCGCAAGTGCGATCTGGTACTGGAAGGCTCGATCAGGGGCTAAAAACTGCTGACCAGTCGTAATATACCTTGATCAGACTTGATCAAGCACCGGAAGTCGTTCAAGTAGCAGTTGGCGCGATTTGCGATCAGCGATCATGATCACGATTCGCAAAAAGTGTCGATCATGTGTTGATAGGTGGGGGGGGGGGTACTTGATCAGGCAGCGGAAGTCTTCACTGCCTGATCGCGGAGCCTCTAAGCCGTCAATTAGCTAAGGAACGCCCAAATCAATGCGCTCCTAGCCTAGACTATATGAGGAAAAGGTATTTATATTAAAATCCACCTAGAGTTTCCGTGGGGCGCTTAAAGCAGCCGAACTCTAGGGGCCAAACGTTAATTTCGCGGGGAAGAGGTGAGAGCACTGCTCGATCACGTTCCCAAAACCAAAAACCCTTAAACGAAGAACCGCAGACACTGCGGGCGGAGTTGCGGGGTGAGTTCTCACACTCTACGCCAACCGGTGGGCCAAAAACGCACTTAGTGCTCCCGCCCGGGACGTAGAGGTTTCAATAAGGTGGGGGCGCAAAGGTGCCTTCCCAAAAAACGATCAGCGCGATCGTACGCAAAAGGAGAACTTTATTAGCAATTAAACCCTTAGATCTACCCTGTTCCTACTTTCAACCAATCCGCATCGTCCATTCGGAACGCCTTCCGTCCATCAGTCGACCTGATTTTTCCGCTTGTTCCTTGTTTGTTCGCTGGTGTTCGCCGCGTACCTGTAAGTAATCAGCACATCTTCCGTGTCCCTTCTATATCCTGTCTATGTACACCACGGTGGTACGTACTACTGTACCCACCGTGGTACACATGGCGGTACCTAATTATGTACTACTGTATCCACTATCTGCGTCCACTATCAGGCCCCTAATTTAGGTCCTAATATTAGTCATAATATTAGCCCCCCTATGGGCCTAATAAAATGTCCAACATTAGGCCCTATTTTAGCCTAATAAAAATTCCGCTTTACGACAACCGCCCCTGAGTCTCGTCCCAGCCGTACAGCGGAGGGGCGAGGGTCGATCATGCCGTTGATTCTGGGAATCATACTGCCGTTGGAGAATTTGTCGTTGCACATCGATCAGGTCACCATCCAACTGTCGATCATCACCCATCATCTGCCCCTTCTCCCTTCAATCAAGCCCAATTCCATCAGGCGGTCACCGTTGGGCTGTCCACTGCGACCTAACACTCGACTGTGGCCAACCGTGACAACTGCGATCAGGCTGTCTCGATCAGGCATTCACAGTCTGCTCTGCCATCTTCAACGGACAGCTTGTCACCCCACATCACCAACGTTCCTGCCTTGGATAAGGCCGCAACTGATCAGGCGATCGCCGCGATCAAGCAGGCCTGCGATCTGCAAGAGGCTCTCCGTGCCAGCAACGAGCAGGTCGCCTTGTTGTCTGGCTCACTCGCCATAAGTGAAGACACGGTTGCGATGCTTCGTCGGCGGCTCACTCGTACCCAACGTGACGCGGCGGACCGGAAGAAAGAAATCGAAGGAAGCCTTAAAAAACTGGAGCCGCTGCACGATTTTATCAACGCTGCGGTCAAGAAGCACGAAACCCAGTTAAAGACGCCAAAAGCACTATCGCCGATCAAGAGCAGACCATATACGATCAGGGTGTCCAGATCCGGGAGCTGGAGTATCGCAACGACCGTGAACGTTACCTGCGATCAACGCTTGACGACACAATTGCATACCAAACGAAGGAATTGGAGCAACTCGAGCAGCGTGTATCGACGTTGCAGCACGAGCGCGATCAGGTTACTTCCCGCAATGTGCGCTTGTTCCAACGGGCGGTAAGTCTCACTACCGAGGTGGACAAGTACAAGGATCAATGCGATCGCCTCCAGAAGGAGAACGAGTCTACTCGCGCATTGATGGACGATTACACTGCCATTATGGCCCAAGCACAGGAGATATCGGATCGGGTTGAAGCGGAACTCACTACCGCTCGACGTCACCTCGATCAAGTTTCCGCGGACCGGGACACATTGCGTGATCGGCTACGACAGGCCCAAGGCGAGGTTGCGCGGTGGCGCTCTCATCAGTCGAATATTCATTCCGCACTGATGGGCATATCTCGGAAGCTTCTGGCCGGCCCTGATCAGGTCCCATTGCCTGCTAGACCCTCTGCTGCTTCGACGACCAACTCGGTAGGCAGTACCACTCCATCGTCCGGAAAGCGTATTCGGCGTTCCCGATCTTCTTCTCCGTCTAAGCGGCCACGCCTTCTCTCTCCCGCTTCGGAGGCGATGACTGCGGATGATGATCCCCCTACTTACGATCAAGACGTTGAAGATGAGTACACTGGCCCGATCGCCTCCATTCCTTCTACTCCAACCATTAGCGAGTTCGGGAGCGAGGTCCAGCCTGATCACGACCCGACCGTGTCTCTTTTCCTTCGCACGGGTGACTTCCAGACCTTGATCGCCGTTCCTGATGGTACCACTGACGCCGATATCCTGCCTTGGACTCCGGATCAACTCGGCATGTACAATTTACACAACGTCACGGCCAAAGTGGTTTTCGACTACTTGACCCTTCCTTCTGGATGGTTGTTCCCGCCTGCTGCGTTGGCCTCTCCTACTAGTGCGTGGTCCGGTCATTTGATCACCCAGGCAGAGATTGAACATTTATACTCCCAGCACCTTGGGATATTTTTTCGACCATGTTGCCGCCTCTTTCTTTTCGCTCGGCTGGCTGGTTCGCTGACCTGGAGACCAAGTATCTCACGTTCCTCGATCATCACGCATTGGCGATTTGGGAATCAACCCACTATCTCCCTATCGCGAAGAATCTTCGTGATATTGATGACTTCTTCCGTGATTATTACATCCAACGTCGCCAACGCAGAAGCCGGGCTGGGGCGACCTTGAAACGTATCGTGGAGCTCATCTTACGGGGTATGATCGACGGGAAATGTGATCTCGACATCTTCTTGGACCCTTCGATCACCCATTGTGCCCGCAATCGCCCGCTGAAGTTTGCCCCGGCCGATGATGGAGCGTGGTACCCTGGGTTTCTATCGGACCCGCCACCTCAGAGCCTACAAGAAGCGCTGGAAGATGTCGACGACCTTGAACCTTGGCGGGTTCAATATCGTTCCTTCCCCGAAAATTACCCTGGTCGTAAGATTCCTCGCCTTCGCCGTAAGTTCTATGGGTCTGAATAGTCGGTCGATCACGTTTCTTCAATCAATACATTCTTTCGATCATGTCATTTCAGTGTTGTCATTTGTCCTTAAATGCATAATATAAATTGGTAGTCCGTCCGCTCCTCTGCCGTATCCAATCACCATACCTCGCAACATCCATCGTAATCACACCACTACAAGTCGTTCATTGTACCTCCATTAATCGTGAGTTTCATCAACCATTTCTGCGATCAGAGATTTTTTTCGATCGTGATTACTGATCGGTACGTCGATCGCGCGCTAGTTGGACTCTTCATCCACTTGCATGACGTCGAAACGACGTCTGTTCACCATCTTCCTTTCGAAATCCTTGATCAAGGCATCGCAATTCAAATCTGCCTCGTCTACCCACGACGGCTCGGAATACCCCTTCCAGTAGACTTGATATTCTCGTAACGTCCTTCCATATCTAGTCTTTCGACCCGATCGCACATCGGTAATACGATCAACTTCAAATTCATCGGGATCTAGCGTCCTTTCCCAGCTATCCTCAGGTAGAAAAGCTTCGTCGAAGTCGAAACGATCTTCTATTACAGCTGCTAGCTCAGTAGTGGGACGATCAGGAAATTCCTTGACTAATTTCAACTTGGACAGGTGTACCACTGGGAACATACGATAATCGGTGCCGGCGGTGACCAATCTCGCTGCATGATCGCCGATCACCTCCTCAAATCGGAAGGGTCCATGCCACATATGCGCCAGTTTCTTCGCGTATATGAGGAGATATGGTACTTACTACGGAGCTGGTACTTACTACCAGCATGCGTATGCAAGCAGATTGATAGCATTTTTCTGAGTTGTTACCCAACAAGAAATAAGAAGACATGAGGGAAGAGGGGATTGAACCCCCGACCGCTGGGACTGGAATCCAGTCCCAGCGGTCGGGGGTTCAATCCCCTCTTTCACCCGATCAAGGTAAAACCAGACCTTTGAGCCAGCCTCGATCTTGTGCGGCGTCACCTGATCGTTGTTTTTCTCGGCCCGATCAACCATCGCTTGGTGCAATCGAGTGCTCACTTGATTGCGGGCATATCGGTAGTCTTTTTGCAACTTATATCTCCACCGACGAGCGTCTCGATCTTTACGTCGAATCCCGCTCAGTTGTAACGTTGATTCCAACGACGATCGTGGGTCCCACCCATACGCTAAATAGAATGGGGTTTCCCCGCGGATGCGATCAGGGGTTGAGTTTAGTGCGAATAGCAGGCGTTCTGCATACAAACTCCAATCTTTTTGTCCAATATCCGACACATACATCTTGATCGCTCGCGTGATCGTCTGCACCGTCCTTTCCGCATTGCCGTTCGCCTGTGGTCGATATGCCATAGTGGCACTCTGACGTTGTCCCACGATTTTGTTGAACGCGAGAAATACTTCCGACATAAAACCAGGTTCTCGATCATGCCTGATCACCTCACTAGCCCCAAACACTCGGAACACGCATTCTTCATAATTTTCGGCGATTGCTTTCGCGGTACGGGACGATCCAGCTTTCGCGATCACCATACCCGTGAACAAATCTGTCCAAATCAGCAGTTCTGTATGTCCATCCGTTGATCGGGGCAGCGATGGGATATGATCCATGGCTATCACTTGGAATGGGTACGTCGCCTCGATATTTCCCGGCGACATGCCCTTGATCGTAGGCTGGCCCTTCCCTGTTTCGCAATCCACGCATTGCCCGACAAATCTTTGTACGCTTCGGAATAGACCACGCCAATGGAAATACAGTCTGATCCGCTGATATGTACGCCCTATGCCTTGGTGTCCTCCTTCCAAACTCACGTGATAGTGGTGGAGGACATCTGCGTGCAAGGTCTCACGTAGTACCAGCTTAATTGACGATCGGCGATCATCTTGATCATCCCCGGTTTTCCTTTTAGCCGCATTTCCACAGTAAATCAGTAATCCTTGTTCGTCAACATCATAGTTGTCAGCAATTTTCGCACACTCCTTCACCTCGTCTGCGCTCAATTGGATAACGTCACCGTACAGATAACACCGCAAATCGTGGATCCATTTCTCTTCATCCTGTGCCTTTTTCACCCGTTCCATTCTTATTCCGGCTACTGGTACATCGGTCCATGTTGACGGTCGTGGTTGCCGGTGGTTACGTGATCGGGTCGTCACTAGCACTTGCGGGGCGGATTGATCTTCGTTCCATGTGATTACCTTGGGTAGACGGTTGAGATCAACTAATCCTTCCAGCTGTTTCTCATCTTCGATCTCAACTCTTGTTCCACCCTGCATAGCCATGGTTGTAATGTGATCTGCACTCCTATTCCACTCTCTCTTGACATGTACCAAGTCATGATCACTCCACTCGCGTAGGAGGTTAAATGCACGCTGCTGTAGCACTTGTAATCGAGGAGCTTTGCACTACATTTCTCCTCGCATTTGCCGGATCACCAAATTAAAGTCCCCACACACGATCACCCTTCCTTTGGGATATCGTGCCAACAAGTCCAGACTTAAAAGAAACCCGTGGTATTCTGCTTCATTCACCGTGATATCCGGTGCATGATTGGCGATCGCGATCATAATCTTCCATTCCGGTAACTTCCACACAATGACACCAAATGCACCCACACGTCGCTTGACACTTGCCGATACATCAAAACTGATCACGTAAAGTTCTTCACCTTTTTTAACCGTGGGAGGTGGTACTTCGATCATCTGCCGCGGTTGCTTTTTCGGTGCGATCGCGACCAACGCTTCATCAATTTCGGTGCGAGGGGTGATGCTTCCGTCTAACGCCCCTAGCACCTCCTCTTCTCCATGCACACATTTCTTGATCTCGAGGTCCCACTGTGATAGGATTGCAGCCCATCTACCTAATCGTCCGTCCAACCCATTGGATGTTAGTAACCACATCAATGCAGATAGACGTGATAAAACGGTGATCGTCTTTCCGACCAGCATCGTGAAATAAACATCCAAAATTCGTAAGCGCCAGAACTTCCTTTTCGACGGGGCTATAATTCAGCTCACCTCTTTTCAACGTTCGGCTAGCAAATGCGATGGGATGGTACACTTGATCGTATTCTTGTACTAGGGCGGCAGATACTGCCCATTTGCTAGCGTAAACCACGATCACCGGCGTCTTGTCCTGGTCAAAGTGTCGCAGGGTTGGAGCTGATGCAATATTCGCCTTCAGCATGCTGAATGCCACTTTTGCTCTAATCAGTCGATCATCCTCGTGATTTGATTCCGCCTCACTATGTGATCGTTTCTTCAACTCTTGATAATCTATCTCCCTCAATTCGTAAAGCACGGCGGCATAAATTGCGAAATCTTCAATAAATCGACGATAGTAATTTAGGCTTCCCAAGAACGATTGCATAGCACGTAAGGCGCCAGGGAAAGGCAAATTGATCAGATCGTCCAGGTTCTTTGGATTTGTTTCTAACCCACGGCAAGAGACGTGATGTCCTAAATAGTGCACTTAGCTTCGCCCCCAGTACGATTTAGCCACGCTGATCGACAAATTCCATTGATCGCACTTTTCCAGCAAGTGCGGCACCTTATCGCATAGGGTGGACCAAGTAGGTGCAGGGATTAATATATCATCGATATATTATCGCCGTTGCAGCACAGACGGGCCCGGCGTTTGGTCGGGTTCTCCTGCTGTAAATACTTCAGCTGATTCATCTGCATCGTCTTTGACCCTAAGATATCCATATAGTGCATTGTCGATCAACCGCTGATAAATTTGCGGAGCATTCTTGAGGCCAAAGGGTATCCTATTCCACTCAAACAATCCAAATGGAGAGACAAACTCCGAAATTTGACGTGCTCGATCGGTCATAGACACGACCCAGAAACCACTCGCCATATCCAAAGAGAAAAACCACAACGCTTTATCCAAATCTTCGAGTGGATCGGTGATCAGGGGCATTGGGTACACCATCAAACGCGTGAGTTGATTCACCGCGCGATAATCGATGCATAGACGTATATCCACCCCATTATTTTTCACGATGATCACTATAGGCGATGCCCAACGGTGACGTTGACGGCTGAATGATCTTAGTTGCTAGCAACCCCTTGATCAGGGCCGACAACTTCTCGCGAACTTGTGGGGCCACTTTCCGGCATTTTTGGGCGATCGGGCGCGCATTACCCACATCGATATCACAAACAACTCCTCGTGCAGCGGGGGGTAGCGCGTTTCCCTTCCCGATCAACAGATGCTTTTTCGCCCAAATTATTTCGCTAAGTGGATCTATCTCCTCCACGGTGTTGATTGTGGGATCTCCGACTAGCAAATCATCTTTGGTTACTTCTTCGGTGCTTGCAGACACTTCGGGTAACGTAGAAAGCTGCTTCTACAATTCTTTCACATACAAATCTCCACCTTCGTGATAACAAACCTGATCGTCAATAGGTGTCACGTCGAATTCGCTGGGGCTAACTGAGACAGGGTGATTACACGCATCTTGAGTAGGTGTATCGCTTGAAACAGGCTGTTCAACTCCATGATTGAGGGTCGGACCTTTCACTTCCGGCCCCTGATCGCACCGCTCTTGCACCCCTTGCACCTTTTGCGCCCCTTCGGTTACCAACGCTACAAATGCGACGATTGTGTCCGTGGGACGTACTAAGATACTTCGAGGAGTTGGATACTCCTTCTTCTCGACTAATGGACCCTGATCGACACTTTCTTGATCGTCAGATACCAGATCGGTGGAGGATTGATATGCCAGATTTTGCCACTCTTTGTAACGGTTGGAACCGATCGAAACAAATCCGGGGCGGCGGGGCACATCATCTTTGTTCATCCAAATACCTAAAATAGTCTCTTCTTGAACAATGATGGGGTGATCGACGATGTTCGTAACACGTAAATACCTCAAATTGCCCGCGCCCCTAGTGATAGTGGGGACCCAATCTCTTCCACGAGTAATCCACAACTTGCGAGATCGCTGATCGTAAATTCGTACTTCGTCTGATCGACCTACTGGGATCTGTTCATACTGATCGAGCTTCATATAATTACCGCTCGACCCATACAACTGTCGACGTCCCTCCAGTGGGATGATCACTTCGTCAGGTAAACTTAGTGCGCCATGAGCGATATCTAATCGAACACCAGCTGGTATCATGAAATCCATACCCAATATTGCATCTTGACCAACAAGTTTGCCCACCCATGCCTGGAAATAATAAACCAATGAGACCGCTAGCGCGATCTTGATTTTTACACGTCCTTCTGTTTGGTATGCACTTTCTTCAATGCCGACACATTCTTGTGTTTGACTCGTGTCAATCCGACAACCCACCTTACGAGCAAAGGTTGAGTCGATGATCGACACTTCGGCACCAGAATCAAATAATATCATAGCTCGCTCGTTATTGATTTTTCCACTCGCCTTGGCTTGCTTGAGCCATTTCTTTGGCGAGTGATATTTCCAATATCCACGTGATTCGCCTGGAAGTAATTCGACTTCCATGATCACAGGTGATCGAGAAAACTCATCAATATGGAAATTAGCCAAACGTGGTAAATCAAGCTGATCGCGTTTTTCCTTATCTCTTGTTGCTACTCGATCAGCCTTCTTCTTATCCACAAATGCAAAAATACACAAACTAGAACGCTCGTCTCGTACCAGATTCCAACCTGGCGAGCGTCCTAGCTTAACAAATCTTCGGCTTCCTTGGGCAACAGTCCTGCATGCTTCGTAGGGTTAAACCACTGGCGGATACGGTTGTAAAATTCTTCCATAGGGCACTTCCCCGCATCGTGAACTTCGCCGCATGCTCGGCAGACGTACAGGCATTGATCGGTGGGGTGTCCTTTCTTGCCACACTTCAGGTAAGTCAGGCGCTTCCAGAAACGTAAGTTGTCGTGTCTGATCGATCCACAATGACTGCAATTCTTTATCGCCCCTTGATCGACTGCGTTGTAGTCGCTTCGTTTGCCTGATCGTGACTCGCCAGGCTGATCGTGCGCCCCTGGTTGATCGCGCATAGTAGCAATAATATAGCGGCGCTGATCGCCATCACTTCTACTATCATCAGCACTTGATTCTTCGCTCCCAGACGTTACCTTGATCGCACGTACGCCCCTAGGCTTTCGCGTCGCGGCCGGTTCTCAATTGTCGCCGGATTTTTGGCGGAATCTGCTGGTGCCTACTGCCGCTGTTGGCTGATACCACTTGTTGCGTGCGTATGCCCGCAACGTTTCTTCCAAGTCCGAAGCACGATCCAA
>CM047587.1:1524682-1550464 GCA_026184515.1 Peronosclerospora sorghi | reverse complement strand
ATTAGTCATAATATTAGGCCCCCTATGGGCCTAATAAAATGTCCAACATTAGGCCCTATTTTAGCCTAATAAAAAGTCCGCTTTTACGACATTAGCAAGCGCGCAACTGTGTGTGCTTTGTTTGGATTGATTTTACGTGGTTTATCTAGTACGCTGCAGTGGCATCTGGAGTGATTATCACGCATTGGATTCTCGTGCTTTACGTTGGTTTGTTTGAGTTGCTGATCCTTACGCTCAAGTCGCTAAAGGACAGTGGAGAATTGGATTACGTTACGTATTTGATTACTCATTGTTACGCTAATTGTTAGCCTTTCGTTTGTACCGGAATATTACGCAGCAGTACGTGGTACTCGGAACCTGCGTGCAAGAGTACATGCAGACATATGAACGAGACGACGAAAAGTTTCAACAACAACTGCAAGCAAAAAGCGCTCCACCGATGTCCCTTGTAGATCACGTGGGCGCTTTGTTTGTCCACTGTTCCGGTACGTAAGATTTTTCACTAAACTCAACCCAGACAGAGCTTGTTAAGACGACGCAGGTTGATCATGACGCTGTTTACATTGAGCAATTTCATTGGCCGACAAGCTGGCAGGGGCATGGATGTTATTTTCATAAAATCAGGGGCATGCATGTTATTTCCACAAAAAGAGAGGACATGCATGAAATTTTCCCTTAAATTTAATTAGTTGATAATTTAATCGCGGGGTTTCCTAGGATAGTACTCAGATAAGGGCAGATTTCACCTCCATCCTTGTATAATGTCTTTGTTGTTGTCGACGATAGAGGGGCTCCTGTGGCTGACGGTGGAACTTTTGGCGGTGGTACTGCGCCTTGTACCATCGGCTGCCACTGTCACGACTTTGATCGCCATCTTGTTCGTATATGCTATGACGACCCAAGCGCTAGAGCATGGCATTATGGTGACGACGATGATCCGCTCTAAGTTTCTCAAGACTTCGAATTACGATGATCTTCGACGTAACTTTTATCGTAGCTATTGGTTGCTTACGCTGGTATATATTCTGGCATCAGCACTGTGGATTTACCTTACAGATAGATTAGGTGCTCGTGCCGTCTATGGAGCGATGTTTTGCGTGCTGTGGTGGGGTGTGCAGCTGGTGTTGGTGATCATTTTGACCCCTTGTGATGAAGTTATCGCCAAGGTAAAGGCGATGGTGAGATGATGACGTAGCATAAAAGCTTTGAATAGAGATGAAAGTGCTGATAGTGGCATCTAAAACTGGCGAGAGCCGTCAATACTCAAGACATACGCTGTGAGAATTACGTGCAAAGTTCACAATTGTGTATGACAAGTACTACAAAGCCGTTTTCTTGTCAAGCATTGAAACAATCACAATATGTTCGACGAATTGTCTATAGAAATCAGCTTGACGAGTTCTTTTCCTTGGCGTCTTGATCCTGCACATGATTCACAACAAGAGCACCAGACGTCGAACTCGTTTCTGTCTTGTTCTCTTCCTTTTTCTCTTCGATCAGGAAAGAGTTCCGCTGGTGCGGCTCATCCTGTACCAGTGCCTGTTTCGCGTGTTCCATTTCCTGTCGCACGCGAAGTTTCTCAAACTGCGAAAATGCAATTTTATCAGCGATAATTTTTTGCGCTGTTGCTGGCGGTAGCTTCGAGATAGCAGAAGGTGGGAAACCACTGTTCACAAGCTGCTGCCGCATACTACGTGTGATCATAAAGGCGACGGACGCTACGTGTGGTCCATTCTCCGTGCTCCCTTGACCGTACAATACGCGATCCAGCAACTTGGAGCCGTCATAGTGCCATTTGTTGACGTAATAGCGCCCTAATAGATGCCAACGTTCCACGTTTGATCTAAGGCGCTTGACGATGGTCATGCCTTAAAGACAACACACATATGCCAAAATTGCACCTAGTTATAATTCGTTCTTAAAGGTAGAAAAATAAATAAAGGTATCATTTTGCATAGACACCCACACCGCATCGTTTTCATTTAGGCTTGAGTAAAACCTCGATTTTTTTAAGAACAGCCAAAATGGTGCCTTGCGACGATTCCGGCATGAGCTAAAACAATTTTCTTCGTCACGCATGTAAGCCCCGTTGTTTCAGGTGAAAACAGCCAAGCAATGGGGCTTTTTGTATCGAAGCAACAAAAGCGCATGGATGACAGGTCTCTTGTTCAGGGAGTGGTTAAACTGAATTTGAAAAGAGTGAACAGAAATATCATTTTACTGGTAGAAAGCCTTCGTCTCACAAAATCGAAGGCACGCAGCTACGCAGCATCAACTTCGTGTCTTTGCCTCCTAATACAACATTCAAGCGGCTGCGCCGCTTGACCCAAGAATCATTGCGGTTTTAAAGCGCCGATACCGCCAGCGACAGCTTTAGTAAGTGTAGGAATTAAAACTGTTGGAAACCGGTTGTGTTCGGTATCGGTTTCACGCCTGGTGCAAGTGGGCGTTGGTGAGTTTCGCCCTGGAGGGGCGCCCAAGGGCCCCGCATAGGAAAGAGAGGCTAGAGAGAGAGAGAGAGAGAGAGAGAGAGCTTGGCCTCAATGCGTTCAGTTTCTATTCCACCACGTGCCCTCCAGTCCCATTCGAATTCCAACAGGGTTATGAGCCCAAGACGCAGTGCCGAGCTCGCGTACCGTGAAGAGCGACTCGTCAAGGAGTACAAGGAAGCGAGGGATGTCAAGATCGAAGGTCTCCTTACCAACTGGGACGGAAAGGACTTTCGCAAGTACAAGTGGACCATGACAACGATCTTTCGCGAGTACGGTCTCTACGACATTGTCCAGCGCAAGCTGACGCGTGAGAAACTCCAGCCCGCGGAAGGTCTGATTGAATTTGATAGGAAGGAATGCACGATCATGCGACTCATCGGGATGACCATTCCAACGGAGAAACTCCAGCAGATCGCTCATCTCGAGTCAGGGACAGAGATTTGGGAGGCGCTGGGCGAGATCTATGAGAAGCGCGCAGATCCAACGATAAGGAAGAGTTTCATTCTGAAGAGGTCGGACGAGCTCAGGGCACTGAAATGTGCGTCGGAGCGCGATGTTGAAGTTCATTTGTCGAGCATGTTCCGCCTGCGCACGGAACTGGCAAGCTACGGGTACGAAGTGAACGACATCAACATGAAGGCGATGATGCTGGAGAGCCTACCAGACTTGTACGAGTTCGAGTGTGGAGAAGCGTGCCCAAAATTTGGCACACTTCTGGTCAAGTTTTGTCAAGGCATTTGGTCTAATTTCGGATTGGTTTAAACAAGGGGGGCTTTTCAGCCTATCAGAATCAAGAAGTGTCAAGAACGCAAGTTTTGGTGAGTCACCCGACTTTGGGTATTTTACATATTTTTGTGGGGGTACATTTAGGGACTATAGGGTAGTGGTATTTTAGTTGTGGTTTTACCTTTTAGGACAGAGGTTATACCTTTAAGTAAGGAAATCTTTTAGCTTTCGGATAAGTGGCTGAAACCTCTTCTGGTCTTGTTTCACACCACAGCTAGGGGTCGCCGTTCTTCCCTTTTTGTACACTAGCCGCCTCCGCCCGCCGCGGAGTGTTTGGGGGAAGAGGTCGAATTATCCCCTCTCGCCCATTATACCCGGTCTGGACGCGCCGCACGCGCACTTTGGCCCACCGGAAGTCCCTCGACGGGAGTACGATTTGGCGATATCAACACCTCAACTCAAGTTCGTTTGGAACGTGCTATTCACTGGATTGGTCTTGGCGTGGAGATATCGTTTGTGGAGTTTCACGAGCATATTGGGTCTCTACGCGGACATATTGGCTTGTTTTAATATTGGTTGGAAACTAGACCGGTTTTGGTCTTATTTCGTATTGGTCAGGGATTAGACCGGAACGGTCGGTCTACCCTCTATTATTTCATATTGGTCAGGTATTGATCGTTTGGACGATCGACCTATTGGAAGTTATCTCTTGGAAGTGTTTTTGGTCTGTTTGTGTATGGGGGGAAGAGTTCCCCCCCGAGATACCTACCCAGATCGGTCTTCTATATTCAAGACCTCCTTGATCCAATCTGCGATCCCGATCCACCGAGTGTGTAACTAGCCCATTCCATCGGGTACACAAGGTGAGACGGACACTAAACAATCGGACCAAGTGGGTTCTGATGACGACCGGTCATCTGCTTGCAGCGGACGATCGGACCAGATCTCGAGTGGTGGTCCGCGGAATACCCACTCCGAAAGTTGGAAGGCTGGGCGCGATGGTGGTAGTCAGGTTATCGATGCTAATGTTTTCGATTTCGAACTTGACTGCACCACAATGGTGCGCGTGCCCGGATCACTTGGTGATCGTGGATATCACCGTGCTGATATTCCATCAAAAATTGGATTCGAAGATTTGAATGATTTGAATATGGAGTCGTTCTGGATCGGACGTAAGGAAAGTCTATCGCCTTACGTTCTCGTTGTCGATAAAGATGGCGATGTCCGATCTGGCCTGGCGGAGGACCAGATCGGGATTAATAAGTTTTTTCCTCCCCAAAAGGCTCCCACCGGAGCCGAGCAGGACTATAGCAGGTCTTGCTATAGTTCCGGAAAGGATCAGGACCTTGGTCCTGATCCTATGTGTATGAATGAAAAAAAATGATGGAAAAATAAAAGATGAAAATTACTTGGAGGCTGACTGGAACGATCCGGTTTACCTCCCTAAAGTCCCCAAGGTACCCCAGGTGCCCAGAAAAGGGCTGGGAATACCACCCGACGAAGATGACTTCGAAGAAAAGTCGAAGGTCGGGGATGAGGCTATCACCGAACAAGACCTGGACAAGATGTATTATGTTTTTGAATTGAAGCGATTTGTTCGCCAAAACCAGGTCTTTCGGGTGTTGGAACTCCATATCCCCGACCGTCTTCTCGGTCCCACTACCGAGCCGATCCAGAGTGATCGACCATTACTGCTCGTCAAGAATTTGGTGGCGATGTTGGCGGAGGTTGGCATTAAAATTCAGAACCCCGCCGGTGTCAATAAATTGTTTGAATTTGATGCTTGGAGACTGGAGGCGTCGATGTCGGACCTCCAAGACCGTTTGGTGCCACTGGTGGGGGCGGTTCGCCTCCCAACTCCAACCACGGCAATGAAGGTCGCCGAAGCCTCCACAGAGCTTGTTGACATTGGTTCCGATGATGAATCGATCTACCAGTCTCCACCAGCTTCTAACAGCTCATCAGAGTTGGAGACCGGTGTCAAACGGATGACCATGGGGGTGGACCATGCCCGGTCTGAACAAAAAAAGGGACATGCGGCAGCAAGGGGCTGTTTTCCAGTCGGGGCCCCAGCGAGCACCACAGGCCTCAGTTCCGCAAAAGGAGGGTATCAACACGTTGTCCATGACGCCAGCCAACGTCCAAGCCATGTTTGAGACGATGATGCAACGTTTCATGGAAGAAAGGGTTAGACCACCTATGCGCCCACATGTCCAAGACCGGTCTACCTGTCAAGGTGTCAATGTTTGCAAAGATGTGGATATGGAATCTGTAACATCTATGGATAAGCCTATTAGAAGTGATAAACCAACCGGCAAGGGAAGGCGCAAGCCGCAACAGGCAAGACCGCGTAGAACAAGCAAGACAAGTGACTGTGATATGGAGTCGTTCGGCGGTCTTGACGACCATGGTGGGTCAGATGGTACAGGCGCAGGAAAGGTGCGCAATGCTAACCTAGCCTCCACTACTGCCTACGACTTTGGATCTGCTGCGATTCCGCGCATCCGTATGGTTGCGACGACCGACCTCAAGGACTTCACCGGCAAGGATGCTGATGAAGACCAGGCCCGGTTTTGGTTCAGTCGAGTCAAGTCTGCGTTCCTGCGAGACCAGACCCCAAAAAGCGAACGTTGTTTAATATTCCGGGATTTGTTAAAAGGACCGGCTGCGAACTGGATTCAACAGTTGGGTCGGGGCGTCCGGTTTGACGGGGACCTGTTATGTGCGGAGTTTGAAGGTCAATATTGTAACTCTGGATTTTCAAGCGCCCGTAAGTACCACCATAAAGCAGAAGCGGGCCGACGAAACACCGATCTAGTATTTGCATCGGTTGAACGTGGCTGCACTTCGCGCCGGCATAACAATCAAAGAGAATAACCCGCCGAACGGCTGCCGCCTAAGAACATGTGGGTCACTATATTAGTACCCTTGACGATCAAGAACTGGCGGACCAGCTTACTCTACTGCGTCTTAAGAATGCGGGCGAAGTCGAACAGACCCTGCGGACGTTACAACAGTCGTGTAGTATGAGAGCGAAGACTGCTGGTGGATCAGGTCGCTATCGTTCCAAGACCCAGACCGATCCGGTCAAGAGACCTTGGACCAGACCGACCCGAGCGGTCAAGGCGATCGTAGCCGAAGACAGCACGGGATCGGAAGGGGAAAGTGGAAGTCAATCCATCCAGGAGTCATCGGATGAAGACCAGTATCGTTACGTCTATGTTGCGGGACCTGCCCCGAAGACCAGGTCGAAGTCCGACCAGGTGGACCGGAAGGGAAGGAACGGAAGCAAGTCCGATCCGGACCGACCTCGTCAGAAGTGCGCCCACTGGGGGTCGAGCAAACATGATGGTCCAAACTGCTGGAAGAAGATGGTGTGCAAGAAGTGCGAGAGACGCGGCCACCCGACTGACCACTGCCTTTTCGTATGAAAGTCATGTGGAGAGATCCACGAGGCCGGCCACTGCAAGATTGAAGAATTTTTTAACATGATACGCAAGTGATACGTGCCGGACAAGCACGCGGGGATGCTGCCGCCGGACGCAGAAAAGATGTTAAACTAGAACGCTCGCCAGGTTGGAATCTGGATCGAGCCGAGCTTCTACGGTTCACATCTATCCATATGTCGGCAAGGAGGATAAGACCGACAATACACGTTCTATTCCAAATTGAGTCGACCGAGAGCATCCGGTCTACAGTCTGAATACCGATGAGTACTCCCGGACCAAGGTGGTTATTCAGTTGGACTTGCTGCCTGGAGAATATTGCGGATACTGGAAGTATCACGCGCCTGATAAATGGTTCAAGCAGGCGAAAGCCTGTGGCAAGATTAATAACAGAAGGCGACGATGTTGTTCGACTCTGGAGCTGAAGTCTCGATAATCGACTCCGCCTTTGCTCGTAAGGTCGGATGTCGTATAGACGATACCCAGAGACAAGAATGCGTCGGGATCGGTGAAAACTCTTCTATGACCGAAGGAAGAACGCGTGTGAAAATTACTTTGTCGGGATCGCTGGTCTACTTTTTCAGCGCTTGGGTTGGCAAGTTGGCTGGTCAAGACGCTTTACTAGGAATGTATTTCATGGTCCCAGCTGGTATTCGCCTAGACCTTTCACATGGAGTGCTTACGCTCCCGGATGAGTTCCAGGTCCAGTTGGCTGGTCGAAGACCTCTGTATGGTTCGTATACCGATCTGTTACGGTGGGACCAAGACCTCACTATCCCAGTTGGTCGGTCTGCCGATACCCCGGTTGAGAAAGGTTTTCGTTCGAGGAAGTTGTGGTTGACCAGGGGCGATCGGTGGGTCTCGACCTTCGTAAAGAGTGCTTGTCGACGTGATTTTGTCCGTGTTACCAATATCGGTGACAAGCCGCTGACACTGGACAATAACACTATTGTCGGCATGTGGTTAGCAGAAGGGAAGGTACCAAGGAAGATGGGGTTCGTCTCGATTGGGTCGAGGCGGTATGTCGAGTGGCAAAACCTGGCGTACCAATCGACCACCGATCTTATCAGCGATGATGGTTCGGTGGAAGAGGATACCTCACCTTTAGTGAAAAGACCAAGTTATGTCACCCCAAAAAAGATGTTGGTCCGAAGAAAGGCGCCGCAGTCACCAGGAACGGTGGACCATCCAGTAAAAGACCAAGGTTAGTCAACGTGGTGTCAGCACAAGACCAGGCGACAGCGGAGCAAGAAACGGAAGAAGGGGAACATGAAATTGCTAGGTCGGACCATGACAGTATTCCTAATCAGACCGATATCAGTGAAGGACAGCCCGTCGATCAAGACCAGGGGAGTTCAGCCGGTCCAGATGGTCTAGGTGATATCACCCCAGAAGATGAACAAGTCTGTATACATGAAGGCGGGGAACAGTATATTCAGGAGCTGGAAAGACAAATGGCAGTCCTCCCTGAAGTGTCTGCCGACTCGCCCGAAGTTACAATGGATGATTTACAAGTGGGTGATCAAGACCTTAACAGTCCAGACCAGATCGAGCAGTTGAAAAATATCATATGAAAGAAAAGACATCTGCTGATCGGAAAGGGCAACGCCTTACCACCTGCAGCCCGTGGTGCGATTTGTGATATTGACGTTGGAGATGCCAAGCCGATTGCTCAGCGATGTCGACGCGTGGCTCCACAGTACCGGGAAAAGCTTTCTGATCTTATCAAAGGACTGTTGGCTACCAAGATTATTAGACCGTCGACCTCGCCATGGGCCTCGCCGATCGTAATTGTTATCAAGAAGAACGGCGTCGACATTAGGTTGTGCATCGACTATCGGCTGGTAAATCGGTTAACTAAACTTATGGTGTACCCGATGCCGCTGATTAATGATTTGTTGGAAGACCTGGACAAGACCTTGTGGTATCGTTCGCTGGACATGGCAAGTGGATTTTGGGTGGTCTCGATGACTGATCGAGCCCGTGAGATTTCCTCATTTGTGACACCGTTTGGTCTTTTCGAGTGGAACCGCATGCCGTTCGGTCTGAAGAACGCACCCCAGATCTATCAAAGGTTGATAGACAACGCACT
Organism: Peronosclerospora sorghi; assembly: GCA_026184515.1. Lineage (NCBI taxonomy): Eukaryota > Oomycota > Peronosporomycetes > Peronosporales > Peronosporaceae > Peronosclerospora > Peronosclerospora sorghi. The sequence continues at coordinate 1,541,708 of CM047587.1, read as the reverse complement.
GTACGGACACTTCAAAATCAAGACCGATCGGGACCCTGCCGAAAGTTATGATGTGTTTACAGAGGGTGAATCCGATCGGGAAAGAAGACCGTCCGTTCTAGGGAGGCGGTCGTACATCGACGACATTCTGATACCTGCCTCGTCATGGAACGATCTGTGCGAGAAGGTTGAACGATTGTTGGAGACATGCGACCGCTGGAACCTATCTATCAGCGCCATAAATTTTTTTGGTGTATGTCCAAGGTCGCCTATTTAGGTCATTAGGTTTCGAACAATGGTCTAGAGGTTAATCCTAAGGACCTGGATTCGTTACGCAACCTCCCGTTTCCCAAGTCTCTGAAGGCAATGCAGTCCTTCCTAGGAAGTTTAAACTACTACAGCCGCTTCATCGAAGATTTTGCTATCTACGCGGCTGTGTTGTATAAGCTCCGGGAAGTGAACTACCATATGTTGCGCGAAGAAGACCGGGAAACTTTACATGGGGGCGCCGACTCTGGTCTTGCTGCAGATTGTCCGCAAGTGGAGGCCGAAGACCATATGAAGCGTGCAAAGTTTGCTTTTTGGTATGTTGAAGGCTAAGATTGTGACGGCACCGATTTTGAAGCATTTCGATCCCGAAAAGGTCCCGACCATTATTGTATATGCTAGTCAGTCGGCCATTTCGGCCACTCTAGTACAAGATCATAATGGTGTGTACCATCCGGTCACGTTCACGAGCAGAACGCTGAAGCCAAATGAAGTGAACTATGGAATTGTCGAGAAAGAAGTTCTGGTGTTGCTACGAATTCTGGATGTGTGTTACAACCTGCTGGTCGGCCGACCTATAAAGGTCCTATCAAGGCGGTATACTTTGGCCTGGCTATTATCAGCCAATGGGATGGACGGACGTCTAGGCAGATGGTCGGCGGTCTTGTCGCAGTGGATCCTCGAGGTCGTTGAGTGCACCGGGGGCGAGGAAGAGATATTGGGCACATTAGCTGCCAGTATCACCCCTCGGTCTGAAGTGGACGAGGCATTAATAGCGATTGCCCCGAGGAAGCAACCTCGGCAGTCAGTTTCGAGACCGCCACCGACCGTCGACCATAATGAAGAGCTCTTGGTCTTGAGTTTTGACGGATCAGCAAGCGTGAAGAAGAAGGTCGGCGCCTATAGTGCCATATTGTGGAAGTTGACACAATGGTCTATAGTTGCATCCGCTGCAGATTTCACTCCGGATATTACTGTTAACGAGGCGGAGTACCGAGGTCTACTTCTATGTCTGGACCTGCTGTCGTCGCAAGAGAAGGGGCGAGTCATCATATGTGGTGACTCCAACCTAGTGATCAGGCAGATCACTGGAGAGATCGACTGCAAGGCTCCACGGATGAGGTCGTTAAATGATTGGGTAATGAAGGCATTGAAAGACCATCCCAACCACGAGCTGTTGCACGTGAAACGGGACTGGAACAGAAGCGCCGACTACCTCGCGACCAAAGCCATGCGAGACCAGACCGGGGATACGATCACCGAGGAGGCCGTTCTTGATGAATTGATGAATATAAACAGGCTCCCCGAGGTGATCGGACCCAAGAACTCCCCAGTCCAGGTGCATGTGATGGTCGCGACTAGACCTAAAGCTCGTAAGTCCCACCAACCGTTCCCAAAGGAACGGTTGAGTGAATCTGTTGTGCAACGACTAAGGGCAGAACGGATCCTCAAGGCGCAGGACGAAGAAGAATGGATTATGAACCAGAAGACCTACCTGCGTGATGAACTGTCCAAGTTGACGAACGATCAAGCGAAAGAGTGCATCAAGATCAAGGATAGCTACGAAGTGGATGATAATGGATTATTGTATTACTGCCGCAATGCCGACCAAGACAGTGAAGACCGGGACCGACTGGCGAAATTAGTGATCCCCGAGTTGCTGCAGCCGGATGTCCTTCATCACTATCACGTGAGTCTAGAAGGGGGACATCATGGCATAGGCAGGACCTATCACAAGATCAGGTCCCACTTCCACTGGAGAGGTCTTTTCCGAAGTGTACAGAAATATGTGGGTTGTTGTACGGATTGCGAGACCGGAAAGGGTAGACCGGTAATCAAGGGGCGATCGCCCGGAAATATCGAAGCTAACTACCCTTTCCAGGTCATAGCGATGGACCATATACCGTCGCTGCCTAAATCGACATATGGCAATACTGAGTTGTTGATCTGGGTAGACATGTTCACCGGTCTAGTTATTGCGAAGGCAAGTGCGTCCCGGTCTTCCGAGCAGATCGCCAAAATCCCCTTAGCTACCCCCTTGTTAAGGGAGATTTGTGTTAAGGCATTATCGAAAGCTAATAGTAAACCAAAGTGGAATCTTGGCCCCGAGTAAGAGAGTCCTCTCTTACTAAGACCTTTTATAAGGTCGTATAGGCTAAGTAGCTTTGAACGCCGCTTTAAGGAAAGTCTTCCTCTGTGCGCTCGCCGCACCGTGCGTGTACGCACCGTCTACAGAACCAGACCATGAAATGAAACCAGCAGCACCGCAAAAGAAAGCCAAATACGAAGAATGCGTGTTCCGAAGGTTCGGCGCCAGCGAGGTCATCAGACACGACCGAGAACCCGGTTCATGACCGAGGTGTTCCGGTCGTTTAACAATATGCTGGGCCAGAAACAGAGCGCGACGATGGCATATCGTCCGCAAGCGAATGGATCGGCAGAACGTATGGTACAAACTATTACAAGATCAATCAAGATGTACGTTGCCGAACCAGACCAGCGCGATTGGGACGAATACGCAGAAAGGCTGGTGTTTGCACTCAACTCGTCGACCGATCGGGTCCGAGGAGAAACGCCTTTTTATCTTGCGTATGGATGGGACCCCCGGTCCACTCTTGAAGCCGCGATACCTATTGGCTGCACCCGGACCCGCTATCGTGATGCTCGACGTTGGCGCATGCAGGTCCAGAAACATTACCAGCATGCAAGAGAAATTGTCAACGAAAAGTTACGTCAAGCTACACAAGACCGGGCAGACCGGAACAACGACCAGGTCCAACCCCACGGTATAGAACCAGGGGAGAGGGTATGGTTATACCTAGACCGAGTGAAGGAGGGCTATGCGAAGAAGCTGGCTCACATGTGGCACGGTCCTTTCCGTGTTGCCGAGCTGATTGGTGAACACGCTTCCCGTCTAGTAACAACAGGCACGGACTACAATGTCTTCCCGATCGTACATGTGTCCAAGTTAAAACTGGTACGAGAATTTCCTGATCGTCCCAAAATGCCCTGTCTAGTAGACGAGGCAGAACGGTTTGATTTCGATGAAGCATTACTGCCGGAGGACAGTTGGGAACGACCGCTGGAGAAGGACGAATTTGAAGTGGAAAAGGTCTTAGATGTCCGATCGGTCAAGAAGACCAGGTTCGGCCGGACCCACCGAGAATATCTGGTCCGATGGAAGGACCACGATGAAACAACTTGGATCGATGAGTCCGACCTGAACTGTGGAGTACTACTACGAGAATTCGAACGGGACCGAGTCAGTCGGAACCGTTTCGCAGTGATGCAGACCCATGAAGACCAAGACCAAGACATGCAGTAGCATCGGTCTTCCCGACCGACGTGAAGAGGTGGAAGGTCTTGTGTCTTGTGTATTGTGTATTGTGAATATGTGACGAATTGGAATAGTGGAGTGACGAACGTTGATTGTTTTTTCGCGATGTAAGTGGAACGTTTGGTGATAACGTGTCTAGTGCAACTCTGGAGAAAGTGGTGGAATTAGCTCTAGTGATTTGATGACTGAACATGTGAAAAAGAACGATGATATATATTAAGTGTTATCTGGTCTACTACTTACGACCTCACTCGCCATCACCCCACAGACGGCCGACGGTCAACGACGGATGCTTTTCAACTTGGTCCTGGTACTGGTTACGCCAAGGTTCTTGTTGGTCTAGTTGGACCAAAGCATCCTTGAGGTCCAAGACCGGTGTAGTGCACCCAAGACCGGGGTACCATGTGCCACCGTCAGCCAGCATCCGGTTCCTCTCGACGCGACGCCGCGGCATATGAAGTACAACTGGATATAAGAACACATCGACGTCGCACTCGTGGGCGAGCATCCGTCCAAAACATATTGGCACAGGGACTGCCAGGCCTCACCTGCTCTGATCCGACGCCGCTTGCGCTTGTTCTGGATGATCGCCAAGCCAGGGTCTTGCCGAGCTCGTTCCGGGGGAAGCACCAGATAGTGGGATGCCTCCCAGATGGCTTGAGCGTGAGTCTTGTTAAAATATTTCACCCGACTCATGAAAGCATTGGACCACGGAGTCGAGTGGAAGATGAACCCCAGCTTGGGATGCTCGAAAATCTTCCACGGCTCGTCAGCGTACAAGCAGGAGATCTGTGCCGACGTGATCAAGTTTGGCCGCCATTTCGACGCGGCAGGAACTTTCTTCGCCGGCGGGAAAAGCCAATGGTCTGGACGAGAGAAAAACCGGGCCAGGAGCTGCTTGGTCAGGGTGGACTGGCGTAAACAAACGATCTGCCCTGGCGACCACGGCATAGTATCCTCACGCGTTAGTGGCGTAAGGGAAGAACTGTAGATTGCCACGTTGGCCAACAAAGCATCTTTGTGAAGCTTGGACGTCCCAGACACGACCGTAGGTGTTGACTTTGTCGACGCATGAGGTGGTGGAACGCTACCATGCGGACCGGTCTTCTTGGTCTGCTCCGAAGTCGATGCAACTTGAACAAAACTTTCATGTGGACTTGTTCGCGACTTGGTTGGGATGGGGACAGCAAACTCCGAATCACCGGAGTCTTCGCCGGAGTCATCCCAGGACGAGACCTCTGAATACTTGGCACGGTCAGCACCGGCGGTCGAGGGAGCTTGATTTTTGGAGATGTTACTGTCGTCATCCTCGTCCAACCTTGGGCTCACGAGGGGCGCCTGTATCTTGGATCGCTTACGAGACACCGCATGCTTCCCTTCGAGTTCAGGGTCGCGCTCTGTGCCCCGTGCCCTCGAGGGACGCGGCGCGTCCGCGCGCTTCTTAGAATTTTGACGAATTTTGGGATGGGAAATTTCGGCCAATGAACGGCCTTGGTCTTGGTCCTGGTGTAGGTCCACCAAGGCGGCCGACGCAGACCGGTCTACGCTGGAGACAGTAACCGGATGCCGACGAGGACGCAACAGGTCAACCAAGCGCTGATGACATTCTTTTAATACCGCCCGACGACCGTTCGCTGCCTGCGTCCAATCGTTCGACTTGCGTTCACAAGACTGGACCTCCTCGGTCTGGTCTTGAATCGAAATTCGGAGCTCAGTGAGACGCCTCTCGAGGTCGTCGCTTTGAATGCTCAACGTGGTCTGGTCAAGCAGGTCTTCTGCTTGCTGCTATTGGACCAGCACAAGCTGCTCTCGAAGATGAAGCTGATGAGCCTCCAAGCGGGTCAACCTATTGCGCGCGTTTATTAGTCCGGTCAAAATCTGACGCAGCTGGAGGTCATGCGTGTTCGACTGCCGATCGGCGGAAAGAAGGGCATTGATCGCCTTGCTGATGCCAGGAGGTATACGGGCTGGAGGTATACGGGCTGAAGACAAAAGAAGGTTAGAACAGGTCCAAGGTGAAGACCGGACATGCATGCTTACGTTGTGTCGCCTGTTGAGCAATCTGCTCCTGGAGACGTGCGATCTCTTCAAGTGCGTCTTGCAACTGCGCGTCGGTCCCGGTCTGATGCCCTGCCGATGTCTGAGGTGCAGTAGAACGATGGGAGCTGCCAGACCGGACCGACCGGAAGGGCGAAGTGACATGCGATGACGTGGTATGCGAGGTGCCTACAAGAACGGTAGTTAAGGAAATACAAGAAGGTCAAGTCCAGCAGTGCAAGTACCTGGAACGGATGAAGGAAATGGTTGCTCCATGTCGGAAAAGTCTGAATGACCAAGGTTCAGCTGAATTTGATGGACGAGGTCAGACCGTTGTCGTTGTGCGACACGGTCTGACTCAGGGGCGGCTGTGGAGAAGCGTGCCCAAAATTTGGCACACTTCTGGTCAAGTTTTGTCAAGGCATTTGGTCTAATTTCGGATTGGTTTAAACAAGGGGGGCTTTTCAGCCTATCAGACTCAAGAAGTGTCAAGAACGCAAGTTTTGGTGAGTCACCCGACTTTGGGTATTTTACATATTTTTTGGGGGTACATTTAGGGACTATAGGGTAGTAGTATTTTAGTTGTGGTTTTACCTTTTAGGACAGAGGTTATACCTTTAAGTAAGGAAATCTTTTAGCTTTCGGATAAGTGGCTGAAACCTCTTCTGGTCTTGGTTCACACCACAGCTAGGGGTCGCCGTTCTTCCCTTTTCGTACACTAGCCGCCTCCGCCCGCCGCGGAGTGTTTGGGGGAAGAGGGTCGAATTATCCCCTCTCGCCCATTATACCCGGTCTGGACGCGACGCACGCTCCGCACGCGCACTTTGGCCCACCGGAAGTCCCTCGACGGGAGTACGATTTGGCGATATCAACACCTCAACTCAAGTACGTTTGGAACGTGCTATTCAATGGATTGGTCTTGGCGTGGAGATATCGTTTGTGGAGTTTCACGAGCATATTGGGTCTTCACGTGGACATATTGGCTTGTTTTAATATTGGTTGGAAACTAGACCGGTTTTGGTCTTATTTCGTATTGGTCAGGGGTTAGACCGGAACGGTCGGTCTACCCTCTATTATTTCGTATTGGTCAGGTCTTGATCGTTTGGACGATCGACCTATTGGAAGTTATCTCTTGGAAGTGTTGTTGGTCTGTTTGTGTCTGGGGTGAAGAGTTCCGCCCCAGAGATACCTACCCAGATCGGTCTTCTATATTCAAGACCGGTTCGATCCAATCTGCGATCCCGATCCACCGAGTGTGTAACTAGCCCATTCCATCGGGTACACACGGTGAGATAGACACTAAACAATCGGACCAAGTGGGTTCTTATGACGACCGGTCGTCTGCCAGCAGCGGACGATCGGACCAGATCTCGAGTGGTGGTCCGCGGAGTACCCCCTCCGAAAGTTGGAAGGCTGGACGCGATGGTGGTAGTCAGGTTATCGATGCTAATGTTTCCGATTTCGAACTTGACTCCACCACACGAGCAGTTGCGCTGTGGCGTTAAGTACGGTGGAAATGGCGGAAGCCTCAAGCCTGAGGACTTGCGCGTACTATCCAGCAGGCTGCTGAACGGCAGTCAAGACGGCCAAAACACAACCATGGCGGCGGTCGCGGACAGCAGCATGGAAATGGCGGCAGCGTCCAAGGGCAACAGCATGGAAATGGTGGTGGTGTCCAAGGACAACAGCAGGGAACTGGACAAAACCAGCAGAGTGATGGTCAGAAAGGTGCCAAGAGGGAGCTAAGATGCTTCAAGTGTAGGCAAGTCGGCCATCTCCAAGCCAATTGCCCGTCATCTGAAGGTGGGAACGCAGATGGGACGCAACAGCGTCGCGTGAACTTCACGAACTTCACGTTCAACGGCGGACAATGGCGCGAGCAGCAGGACAGCAGCTCGGAAGGCGCTGTAGGCGATCGCAGTGAACCAGGAGTGACGGCAGGGGCGGTGATCGAGTCGATACCCCCAGCGGTGAACAAGGCCGCGGTAGACCAAGACAGTGCAGTGACAATCACGGCAGGCTCGTCTTGGTGGTGTTTTGACACAGGGTCAAACAGTCACAATGTCGGCGACAAGAGTTTATTCGTCCACATGGAAAGTATTGATTCGGAGAGTGTCGGTGCAAGGGTGTGTGGTGTCTCAAGCAACATGCTCGCGAGAGCATCGGGAATCGGTACTGTGAGAATTGTCACTCAAGTGGGTGAAAATGAAGTCGAGCTGTACGTGGACGATGTCCTCTACGTCGAGAATGCCGAACACGGCCTCTTCTCAATGCAGATGGCGATCGAACAAGGCTACGAGATCGATTTTGAGCGGGAGTCGTGCACATTCATCGCGCGGATGAACGGACAGGAGGCCATTCGTGCCGTAGTAGAGCAAGGAATATGGGTGTTCAAGGCGGAAGGCGCGGATCATGCAGCACCGCCTGGTCATGGTGGCCGAATCATTGCAAACTACACGGTCACCGATGGGGTTGCAACTCTGGACGATTGGCACAAGCTTCTGCTTCACACCAACCACCAGTATCTCAAGTTGATGGTCGACAGAGCTCTGGTGAAAGGTATGATGCTCAGCCGACGTGAGCAGAGAGCCTGTGACGCGTGCCACATTGGCAAGCAACAGAGGAAGAAGCGGTAGAAGAAACTCGATTGCGGAGTGACTGCCCCCAATCAACTCATCTACGCAGATCTTTTGTTTCCACCGAAGAACAATGGTACGAATTACTCGGCTGTACTGGTCATCATGGACGCATGGAGTCGATTTGTGACGCTCCATCCACTCAAGGACAAGTCGGCCCCGACGGTCATCAAGCTGATCCAGCAGTATGTCGTGTGGGCGGAACGCCAGGCAGGGCGCGGGATCAAGAAGATCGTACAGCGCGAGTTTGACATGGCGGAAAGTGAACGGTTTCTAGTGCAGTTGATCCTCACTGACAAGGGCTGTGAATTTTTGAACAAGGAAATGACAGCTTGGTATGCCTCACGCGGGATCGAGCACGTGAAAGTCGGCCCGAAGAGCTCGCATTTGAACCCATGCGAGCGAACCCATCAGACGCTGGTCACGATGATGAAGGCTTCGATGCATTATGCGGGATTCCCTCGATCGTTCTGGATATACGCGTTGCTGAACGCCATCTTCGTCAAGAACCGCATCTACTGCAAGGCGATCGAAGGCATTCCATACCAGCGAATGTTTGGGGTTGTTCCGGACATTCACCACATTCGACCATTCGGATGTCTTGTGTACGTGCAAGTCCCCGTCTCTCCGGAGAAGCAGAAGCATGACCCGAACACAATGGTTGCTTTTCTTCTCGGGTACAGAGAAGATACTGTGGGCTGCTTGGTGTATATTCCCAGCGAGAACACTGTGAAGTTTGTGGCCGAGGTCCGCGTGCGTGAAGATATCACATACGGAGACAGGCACAACATCGACTCTGCTGATCTCAACACAGGTGTCTGCTTGTCGAAGGAGCCACCAGAGGACGCCAACGACGATAAGGACACGCATGATGTAGCATCGTCGTTCGGTGAGGACGCGAGCAGGGACGACGACATGGACTCGGCTAACGATGCTCACGACGAGAACGATGGAGTCAGCGCAACCGCTTAATTCTAGACCAATACTATTGTGATTGACTCATCGGACAACGAAGGCGAACTCAGCAGAGCAGATGCCGACGATGGAAATGAGCAAGAGACCGATGGTCACGACGGTCATTCGATTGACCATGATGATGACGCGTCAGTGTCGTCTGATTATGGATCCGATGTGGATTCATCGGAGAATGAAGGTCTGGTCAACCCTTTGGGGCGGTCGGCCGATGGTTCGGCCGAGGGAGGTGAAGTCCCAACTGCAGCAGTCGGTGCAGGATCAGAAGCTGAGGATCAGGAAGGAGAAGCGCAAGTGGCGTCTCATGGTGATCACGCGACGGTGCCGCAGCGCTCGAAGGAGACCGTCCCCCACCCCCCGAGGTCGGTCACAAGCGTGCTGCACGCGATGACACCGAGTCTGAGATCGAAAAGAACCAAGTCGGAATCGACACGAAGATGCGCCGCACCGGTCTTCGCGAGTGGTCAAAGATCCGAGCGCCAGCAAGGTATGATGATTTTGTGCGTCTCGCTAATATATGGCTACACGTATCATCGGCAAGAACGGCAGAGCTATCAGTGCCAAGAACCTTGCGATCCCGAAGAACCGACGCGCAGCAATGCGGTCCAAATATGCTGAGTTCGGCGACTGGCAGAGCAGGAAGAGATGAGAGCGTTGAAAGCCAAAGGTGTGCTTGAAGAAATTGACGCCAACGCGATGCCCGAAGGATCTCAAGCTGTTCGAACGATGTGGGTTTATGCGCTGAAGACAGATTCGCATGGATTCATTATTCGGTTTAAAGCGCGTCTGGTCGCGCTCGGAAATTGTCAGAGGCCAGGTATCGATTTCATGGAGACATTTTCTCCGGTGGCCAGAATTTCATCATTCCGTAGTCTGATGGCGATCGCGGCGGTCAAGGGTCTCCGTTTGTATGGTGGCGATATCAACACGGCCTATTTTAACGCGACGTTGGAGATACCCCAGTATGTGCAATTCATCGAAGGGTTTCCATGCAACGAGCAGGGTCACATGTATGTCGTGCGAAAGGCTCTCTATGGCCTCCGGCAGTCGGGCAGGGAGTGGAACTCGGAGATCAACGGATGGATTTTGCAGAAGGGGTTCGTCAGGTGCGCTACCGAGCCATGTCTGTACTACCTACTTGACGGCGAGAAGACTGTGTACCTGCTGGTCTACGTCGACGATGTCGTGTGTGCTACCAACGATGAAGACTTCAAATGTGAACTGTTCGCGGATTTGGATCGCGAATACGGCTTGAAGGATCAAGGGCTGTTGACGGAATATCTCGGTGTGGAGATCATGCAGTGTGATGCTGGAGTGTTAATCAGTCAGCGGAAGTATGCTCGCGATATCCTGGTGAAATACGGATACGACAGTGCCAACAAATGCAGTAACCCAATGGAGACCAACGCTCGACTTGTCTCCGGTGACAAAGATGAGCCAACTGATTCGAGTTTCGACTACCGAGGCGCGCTGGGCATGCTAATGTACCTTGCAACGAGCACAAGGCCGGACCTAGCATACGCACTCGGCCGACTCAGTCTATTTGTCGCCCAACCCACGCAGAAGCACGTTGGAGCTCTGACGAGGGTCCTCCGATACTTGGCCGGCACGAACGGCCATGGGATCTGGTACAAGAGCGATGATCAGGACGACAAGGACCGTGGTGTTGAGCTCGTGGGTTTCTGCGACAGTGATTGGGGCGGTGATTGTGATCCAGAAAAAGTACGAGTGGGTTCGTATTCAAGATCGCCGGTGGTGCCATCTCGTGGATGTCGAGACGTCAACCTATCGTCGCCCAATCTACTGCAGAAGCGCAGTATGTTGCGGCTTGCGAGGCCAGCATGGAAGCGATGGCGCAGGCCAACATTTTGTCGTAGATCGTGCCCGGGTCCAAGATCCGTCCCGTTATCAAGATCGACAACAGCGCAGCTCTTGTCATGGCCTCCAACCCGACCTACTCAAGACGTACTCGACACATCGAACTGCGGTGGCACTACGTTCGCGACAAGGTCCAGCGCGGCCTGATCGATCTCGTGAAGGTCAAGGGCGAGCATAACCCAGCGGACGCATTTACGAAGCCTTTGGACATGGCGCGACTCGAGTTGTTGTGCGAGATGATCGGGGTATCGACAATGGGGTGAAAATATCGAAGCGTTTGGCTTCGAGGGAGGTGTGTTGGAAACCGGTTGTGTTCGGTATCGGTTTCACGCCTGGTGCATGTGGGCGTTGGGGAGTTTCGGCCTGGAGGGGTGCCCAAGGGCCCCGCATAGGAAAGAGAGGCTAGAGAGAGAGAGAGCTTGGCCTCAATGCATTCAGTTTCTATTCCACCACGTGCCCTCCAGTACCATTCGAATTCCAACAAAACCAAGCACACAAATACACACTAGGGTTAGGCGCGCGGATATCTTATACTACCTGGTCTGAAAGTTTTGACCAAGTAGGATCTCAGAAGATAGAAGAGCTTGTGCGTGACGTGCGCCACGCGGAGCCGTTTAAGTCTATAAGTCGAAAAGAGAGTAAAATGAAAAGTGTATTATGTATAGTTACCTAAATCTAGTATAAACATACTAAAATCTTAAACCTGAATGTAACTGAAAATGTACCTACCCATTTCAGCCAATGGGATTTGGCCATCTTGGAAAGCCGTAGAAGACAAAATGGCTTCATATAAATTCAACAGTAAGCACTGGACAAAGAAGAAGAGGAACTAATCCGTGACTTTTCTTATGATGTTAATCAACTGCTTGCAACGCGCTGGGTCGAGGCATTGCGGGCGTGAGCTTGATTCGAACTACTTTAGATATACTGAAATTCTACCAAGACTACTTTCACCTCGCCGCTCAAACGAAGTAGCTAACGAACGGAGAAATCATACATTGGATGACTCTGTGGTGAAGTGCTATTGACAATTACTGACCAGTTTGTACCAGTGTACCAGTCTTCAAGGCAGATCGATCGGTTTGGCTGAAAGAAAGGAGTGTTTAGGCCAATCGTGTGCTTGGAGTGTTTTTTACGCATATTTGAGGTAAGGCACACGGTTTACATATATTTTACATATTGAATTTTAATTGGTTTATTAAATATAGTGTTCGTATTGTGGTGGAGCGGCTGGCCAAATTTTGAGGCTTGGACAGTCGTTCCCACAGCGCCCGGACTACCTACTAACGATAGGGGTCCTCCGGTTGTCCTGTGACAAGCCTATGTATTGCTCACCTTGTGTACCCGACGTTTTGGGCGTGGGTCGCTCTCCAGGTGACTGGGGACATAGATAAGTGCAATTCCGATGCAGATCGAGTGAATTCGTAGCAGATCGACACATGTCGATCTGGTGGAAAATCGCAGGAAGATCCCGGGGAAAAACTGGGGGTCGAAGATCGTTGATCGCAGATCGATGATCGCAGATCGATGATCGCAGATCGACACTGTCGATATAGTGGTAATCAGCGAAAGGGTTACTTGATCACGTGGCGGAAGTCTTCACCACTTGATCGTCGAGCCTCTTAAGCCTAGATCGCTAAGGAAATAACCAATATAGTGGTATCCCTAGCTTAAACTTAAGAGGAAGGGGGTCGATCTGCTCTTTCTATGTGCAGATTAATGGATTTCACTAAAATGCACCTAGAGTTTCCAAGGGGCGCTTAGAGCAGCCGAACTTCTAGGGGAAAGATGCCAGCAATGGGGGGAGAGGTGAGAACACTTGGCTCGATCAACCTCCCAGTAGCCTTTTCAAAAAGGGGCCGCTGACACAGCGGGCGGAGTTGAGGACGAGTTTGCGGAACTTTATGGCTGCCGGTGGGCCAAAAAGTGCACTACGTGCTCCCGCCTGGGACGTGTAAAGGTGCGTATGCAATGAAAGGGAGGCGCGAAGTTATCACGCCGTCCCAATCGATGATCTAGTTGATCGGACGCAAAAAGTGAACTTTATTATACCTTATATACTAAAATCAACCAATTACCTAATATCGACCAATCAACTCTACCCATCCTGATATGCATCCTCGACCAATCATCCTGATATATAATTCGTCTGTCTCTTACCATCATGTACCTTTACCCTGCGTCGCTTTTGCTCCGTCTGGCCCGTCCATGCTCACAACAGTTGACTAAAAATCTTCGATGCGCTTCTCCACAGCCGCCCCTGAGCTTCGTCCCAGCCGTACAGCGGTTGGGGCGTGGTTCGATCTGGTCGTTGTGTGGTAAAGCGTACTATAAATTTCGTGGCCAACTGTGGAAGCGTACCGTAGATTTTGGGTACAACTGTGGGTACAACTGTGGGCACAACTGTGGTGAACATGGACGGTCCATCGGATTGGAAGCGGCACTAGGTACGGGTACTTAACGGTAAGCGATAGACGACTGAGATACCAGGTTGACTGGTCGGTGAGGCACTTGGGATGGGTAGTTCTGATTGGTTGATATTGGATAATTGGTAAATTTTAGGATATAAGTACTAATAAAGTTCTCCTTTTGCGTCCGATCACAGAGATCACCATAGGAACGGCGCGATCACCTCGTGCCTTCCTTCCTTTGCACACGCACACCTACACGTCCCGGGAGGGAGCACATAGTGCATTTTTTGGCCCACCGGCAAGTGTGGGGTTCTTGGGAACTCGACGTCAACTCCGCCCGCTGTGCCAGCGGTAGTTTTTGTAAACGTTTTTGAGAAAGTGATCGAGCACTGCGCTCTCACGTCTTCCCCCATTGGTTCATGTCTGACCCCTAGAAGTTCGGCTGCTTTGTGGCGAAGCGGACTCAAGAATTTTGGTCGCCTTTTGTCAGCAGCACACCGAACGGCTTATCGGCGATCGGATTGGTGGAAATACAGGAGGCTTTTAAGTCTATCATGTGCAAGAGGTGTCAAGAACACGGATTTTGTAAGTCACATGAGATTGCGTGTACTTACAAATTTTCATGTGTGTACATATTGGGAACCGTAGGTAGGTTAGTTTTGGTTTTGCTTGGTTTTGCTTGGTTTTGGTTTTGCTTGGTTTTGGTTTTACCGTTTAGGCCTCAATTAAACTCAACAAGAAGTCGCTATCTTTTTTCGCTTTGTACATCAGTCACCTCTGCACGCCGCAGAGTGTTTGGGAGTGGAAGGTCGAGTAATCCCCTATAGCTCATTATACCCAGCTGGGACGCGTTACAGACGCACTTGGCCCGGCCGAAGTCCCTCGACGGGAGTACACATTGGCCGGATTGTCAAGCTCAAGTTACGCACGATTGGAACGTGTTAGAAAGTTTTGGATTATTACGTGGAGATATCGTTCGTGGAGCTTATCAGGTTCTCATTTGGATATCCATATTGGATTATTGGACTTTTATTCTCATATTGGTTGGGCTCTACGATCGGTTGAGCGATCAGCCCTTTGGAGTATACTTACTCCAAGTATAACTGGTCTGCCCGTACCCAGGGTGAAAAGTTCCGCCCAGGGTACACCACCCAGCACGGTTTTCCGCATTTTAGACCTCAAGTCGATTCCCAGCACCGATCCACCGAGTGTGAAACCAGCCCATTCCATCGGGTACACAAGGTGAGATGAAGAACGAATCGGACCAGGCGTCCTGTGTTGATGATCGCTCGTCTTCTAGCAGCGGAAGATCAGATCGGATCGTGGGCGAAGGTTCGCGGGGTACCCCCCCCCCCCGTAAGTTGGAAGACCGGGTACGATGGTGGTCAGGTTCTCGACACTACGGTGTTCGATTTTGAACTTGACTCCACCACAATGGTGCGCGTGCCCGGATCACTTCGTGATCGTGGATATCACCGAGATGATATCTCGCGAATAATTGATTATAACGAGTTAAATGTGGAATCGTTCTGGAGAGGACATAAGGAACGGATATCGACTTATGTTCTCGTTTTAGATAAGGATGGCGATATCCGATATGGCCGGGTGGAGGACCAGATCGGGATTAATAAGTTTTTTCCTCCCCATAAGGCTCCCACCGGAGCCGATCGGGACTATAGCAAGCTTGCTATAGTTCCGGAAAGGATCAGGACTTTTGTCCTGATCCTATGCATTTGAATGAACGATTTGATGCAAAAACTAAAGATGAAAACGATTTGGAGGCTGATCGGAACGATCAGATCCACTTTCCCTAGGTCCCCAAGCAAAGGCTGGGAATGACACCCGATGAAGATGACTTGGAAGAAAAGTCGCAGGTCGGGGATGGGGTTATCAAAGAAGAAGACCTGACCAGGATGTATTACATCCACGAGTTAAAGCGATTTATTCGTGAAGACCAGGTCATGCGGATTATAGACCCCCAGATCCCCGATCGACTCCTCGGACTCACCACCGAGCCGATCCAAAGCGATCGGCCGTTGCTATTGGTAAGAACCTGCTGGCGATGTTGGCTGAGTTCGGCATGAAAGTGCGAAACCTCGCCAGCGTACAGAAACTGTTCGATCTGGATACTTGGAGGCTGGGGATGTCGATGTCGATCCTCCATGACCATTTGGTGCCGTTGGTGGGGGAGTTCCGCCGCCCAACTCCCACCGTGGCATTGAAGGTCGCTGAGACCACGGCAGCATACGATGATGTGTGCTCCGACGATGAGTCGTTGTATCAGTCTCCACCTGCCTCTAATAGCTCATCGGAGTTGGAGGTCGGTGTTGAGCGGATGACCATGGGGGTGGACCATACCCCCATGGGAGCATAAAAAGGACGTGCGGCAGCATGGGGCTGCATGCCAGTCGGGGCCGCAGGAGCTCCCACATGTTTCAGTACCTCCAAAGGAGGATACCAACACGTTGCCCATTACCCAAGCTAACGTCCAAGCCATGTTTGAGGCAATGATGGAGCGTTTCATGGGATACCGATGCCGATCGCCTCCGCGCCCGCGCCCGCGTGTCCAGGACCTATCTGCCCGGAAAAATGTCAATACTTGCCGGGATGTTGATATGTAGTCGGTGGCATCATCGGATAAGGCTATCCGAAGTGGTAAACCAGTTGGCAGAGGAATACGCAAACCGCAGCCAGCCCGACCGTGCCGATCAAGTAAGAACAGCGGTTTCGACATGGAGTCGATCGGCGATCCTGATGACCACTATGGTTCAGACGGTGCAGGGGCGGGCAGAACGCGCAAGGCTAACCTAGACTCTACGACCGCTTTTTATTTCGGATCTACTGCGATCCCACGCATTCGCATGGCTGCGATCACGGATCTCAAGGACTTCACTGGCAAGGACTCCGACGAGGAGCAAGCCAGGTCGTGGTTTGGTCGGGTCAAGTATGCTTTCTTACGGGATCAGACACCAAAAAAGGAACGGTGTCTGATCTTCAGGGACCTTCTGAAAGGGCCGGCTGCGAACTGGATCCAACAGTTGGGTCGGGATGTCCGATCTGACTGGGATCTGCTATGTTCAGAATTTGAGGGGCAACACTGCAACTCTGTATTCTCTACCGTCCGCAAATACCATCATATGCAGAAGCGGGGCGACGAGACGCCGATTGAGTACTTTCACCGTTTGAACGTGGCTGCAATTTGTGGTGGAGTCAAGTTCGAAATCGAATACATTTGTATCGACAACCTGACCACCAGCATCGTGCCCAGCCTTCCAACTTACGGGGGGGGTACCCCGCAGACCTCCATTCGAAATCTGGTCCGATCGTCCGCTGCTGGAAGACGACCGGTCATCATCCAGAGACACTTGGTCCGATTCACTTAAGACCATCTCACCTTGTGTACCCATTGGGGTGGGCTAGTTACACACTCGGTGGATCGGGATCGCAGATCGATCTGATTCTGTCTTGAATATCGGAGACCGTGCTGGCTAGGTGTACCTAGGGTGGAA